>BGPR01001656.1:0-32035 GCA_013235015.1 Araneus ventricosus | reverse complement strand
TTTATTATAATAGTTCTAGTTAGTATTTATTATAATAGTTCTAGTTAATATTTATTATAATAGTTCTAGTTAATATTTATTATAATAGTATATAGTATAAACTGTAACATAAAAATGTAGTTGTACCTTTACTTACAGGAAACTAGTGAAAGATATAAGTGATCGATTGAAGAGATAACTTAATCGACTTCAGAAACTACGGAGAAAGCAAACCGCAACTAGAAAATATGCATCAGCTTTAATCACCTCAGGAACTTCAACAGCTAAGCACTTTAGGGGCATTAAGCTACCTATGAAATGCGATCATAAATATCCCTTTACTCACAAATTTAAAATGTATATTTGTAATCAATTGATTTCCGAAACTTTTTCTTTTGAACATAACTCGCTCGCTTATGCAACACTCATGAAAAGCAATGTTTCCCTCCTTTGTAATATCAAAAACCGAAAACTATATTCCCCTATCGAAATTAATTAGGAAACTTTCAGTTGCGAGATACTAGGTAATCTGAGTTATTACAGCGCCTCGCAGAACTGAGCATTAATGAAGCGATTCGCAAAACTGTGACTCAGTAGCAGGTACCGCAGGGAACAAGCTCTTTCGGAATAATAACTGATAACACAACGTGCCGGCCCAGCTGTGGATCGCTCTGAAACAATTCCTACAGTCATAACTCAAGTTCGGGTATGTCTGCCTTGCGTCGGGTACCCGAGTGCTTATTTAATTAGGCTCTTAATTGAATTTTAATCTATTTTTAATGGGTGTCGCAGAAAAGCAGGGTAGAAACGTTGCTTCCTGTGCCCAAAAGTATCGATTTCTTCAAACCCACCTCCGAGGTTCGTACTTCCCCTTTCCCACCTCGTATAATCCGCAGTGGCGTGAAATTGCGCCACTTGCTTCCAATGGCAGAAAGCACTCATCTTTTATCGCGGCATCTGGCTACCAGCATTCCTTTCTAGCTATTATTCGTACGAGATTGAGATGGAGAGGGAGATAGAGGAAGGCATTAAAAAATACAATAACATCGCAGAATCACAAATTGGATCGGTTCAATTGTTGTTGATTTTGTGATTCATTTCACAGCGACGCTGAGAGGAGGGAATGTTATTGTTATCGAAGAAACAATTACGCTTTATTGGTTGAAAAGCAGCGCTGAGCTTGCACGAAATGGGATTACAGGGTAGATAGGAGGGGGAATTTAAACACTGAAAAGTAATTTACGGAAACATTCTTAAAAGTTTTCGAAATGACAGCTCTTTGTTCGAAGAAAATCACGTTTAAAAGTATTGACGACTAAATTGTTTAGTTTATCTTACTCCATTAAAAACGTTTTCTGGTGTTTATATTATTGCTGATGTTGCTTCTATTATTCAATAAAGGACGCAATGACGTTAATTTTTTTCAATTTTTTTTCTTATTGTTTGTTTGACAATGGTGTTTCGGTTATGAAAAGAAACAACTACCGAAAGAAATCGACAGAAAAGATGTAACTTTAGCAGAGACACGATTTGTTGATTTTTTTTAAAAAGAGACCAATCTTCACTGCATAATATTCTTCTCAAATGTTTACAATACTTTAAAAAGAGTAATTATTGATTCTGATTCGAACTTTTATACATTTTTATTAAGTATATGTAATTTCGTGAAATAATTAATATGCGTTATAATGGCAAATTTCAAGAAAAAAATATTGATTCTTTGCAACAAGTTTACAATGTAACTGTGTGATAATAAACTCTGATTTATTCCTTCTTATATGATTTCATCATTAGTTGAATTTTTAAGACTATTATTTATATTTTTTTACCCTTCCATGCCCTACTGTTTACAAATGCTAGAATTCTTTCTCGCACTAAGTTGAAATTAGTTATTAAAAGGATAATTAATTAAAAATAAAAATCTTAACTAAAAGATAAATGTATCTTTTGAAATGTTTTGTAACCTTTCTTCTTTGTTGTTGGTTGATTCGGAAATTTGAATATTTTTAATAAAATTCAGCATGGTTAGTATTATGGCTTTCGTTATATTCAACGAAACATCATTATTATATCTCATCATTATAACATCATTCATTATATCTTTCAACGAAACTTCTGTTGTATTATTCACACCAATGCGTTGGTAACACATATGATAGTTATATAATAACCAAATTTTTTTTTATTGTATCTGAAAAATGCATTCTCAGCTTCTATTCACGATTTTATTTTATATTTTTTTCTGAATTCAAATATTTCTCTATGGAATAATTTCACAACTGCATTGTATGTTGCTGCGAAACAAAGGAATTGACAACTTCGTCATATAATAACCAAATATAAATTTTTAAAAAAACCATTACATTCTTACCTGAATGGCTGATTTCGTCAAAAGATCGTAATGATAACAATTTTTATTAGAAGTGTTTTAGTGTTATACAATCGATCAACTTCCGCCCTTATTCATATTCCAAAGGGTTTTATTTGTTACTCTGATGAACAATATTTCCACTGATTTTTTTTGGATATCTTATTTGTGACAATAAATTTGTTATAAAGGCTTCTTTCCAATAGCTTCCACTATGAATCCGTAACTGATTTTTTGATCAAGAAGAGACAGACTAACTGCTTAAAGTGTCTATGTATGGGAGTAATTTAATAATATATGAAAGTCTGTAGAAGAAAGGCATCAAACTCAAATGCTAACATATGAAATGATAATTGGTTCCAAATAGCATAATTACATCCAATGTACCTATTTTTTATTATAACTGTTTTCTTTGAACTAATGAATTTCTGAACTTTCTTCTGATTCGAAAACTCCATCTCATGTTGAATATCATTAAACTCCCAAATCGCAACACGAGTATGAATACATTTTTAATTTTGCTTAAATGTTTTTATATGTTGAACTTTAAAATGTATTTTTTCTGACATGCTCACATCTGCACGAATACCGTTTGCAATTCTTGCGAAATATTGCTCTTCAACTTGATGAAGACCAGTTTATTCCATAAACACATCGATGGATTTATGAAGTTTATTTTGAACTAGAGATTTCAATTTATTCCAATATAATGAAGAATGTAAGTCTATAATCGTAAAAATGAGATTACTACGTGCCTTGCCAGCTTTAATATCGAAATCTATCTTTCGAGGAATCTTCATTCCATTTCGTTTTGATATTATAAGAAGAGATACGGGAAGTCTAAAAATGAATACTCTCCTAAGAATCGCATGAAGACAGAAGAAGAGATTATTCCAGTTGTGTATATAATTTTTGTATGAGTTAGATGTACAAGCGTTTTTGGAATATCTGCAATCTTTGGAGTGGCTTGCAGAACAGACGCCATCTCTTACTCCCGTACCCGTGACCAGTCCAGTCACAGAACGATTTGATGGACAAGACACGGGAATAAGACTGGCTTACAAAGTTCGTGAAGGACGAAACACTTTCAGAAGATTAAGATAGCTTATTTCGGTATACGATTTACCTCCGATATTGTGATAATTCGTTAAATCAAGTGCCCGGTTTTTGAATTCAAGTAACTCTTGAATCAGACATATAACTTTTTGAACTACATATACACTGTACGGTTGCGGTGTCCAATCAGCTATCAGTTTTAAAATTATACTTGTTTTGATGCACGGACCATAAAATTTTTCATCCGAAACTTTACTTATACAGAGAAAATTTTAAATTTCTAAATGACCGTTACTTCAAAGGCGTCTCTAGTTAAGAATGATCTCTAAGGCTGAATCACGAAAGTGAAATAAAAATTTAAAGTACAATTTTGATTACCTTTTCTTGAATACATTATTTTAGAACAGCAGCATGGTTGATCTCTAAGGATAATTTGCTGAAGTTCTATAAAGTTTTCTCCCCAGAAGTGAAAAGCTTTTCTGGTATGGTATGGATTAGACTACGATTTCTATAAATTCCAAAAGAACTCAAAAATTGTAACTTTTGCTGAATTTCTCATATATTTACAGCAAATATCCACAATGAATGGGTAAATACTTACAGCGCGTAAGCATAGAGAAAATAAAATCGTACCCAAACACAAACAGCATATAAGATACCTTTGTTCGCAGCTTTAAATGGTTCTATCAATTGTTCTTCAAAATGGATAGTCTTTAGTCTCAAAAATTATCGTTTACCATTATTTTCCCCAACTCCCCAGAGAAAACTGGATTATTCTCTAAATACTTTGGCGCATTTAAGGGCATAAGGGGGGATCTGAATTTATTCCAAGAAAATAAAGAGCGCCAAGTCTACAATCGGTCGTCGGAGTGAGATAAAAAGTGAGGCTACAAAGCACCTCGCCAGTCTTTAACATCCATTACTTCAACCCTGCCTTTTGAGGAATCTAAAGGCCATTAATGGCGACTCGTTCCGATCTTATTATAAGAAGGGCCATGGGAATTCTAACAATCAATACTGTCTCCTAGGATTCCCACGAAGACAAAAGAACGGCTTATTCGACCCGAGCCTTGTCGGAACGTGTCCGAACATTCCCTCCCTCCCCAGGTGGTCGTTCGAGAAGAGAATAAATTTCCGATGGATCGACGAGCGATTGTTTTGTTCGAGAGGGTATTTGGTACCTTCTTTTGGGATACGTTGGAAATCCCCTGTTTTATTTCCGGTTTTAAGAAGGGGCTTCTCGAGTTGGTGGACACTGTTCTGTGGGAGGAGAATATGCTTTTAGTTCTGTTGGGATTAGTGAGATAATACAGGGTGGATTATATTGAGTGCAGGTTTATATAAGAAGAATTGGAATTTCGGGAAGAAATAGGATTACAGTTATGCAATACGAGGGATGTCTCAGAAATAAAAATACAACAGCCCATTTTTCATTCGGAACATTTTTATATGACAAAACATTTCCTATGTATTTTTTACTGTTACATGCTTTATATTTCTTCATAATGGCCGCCATTGTCTAGGCTTTTGTTGGATAGAGGGGCAAGCTTCTGTTTACCGGAATCATAGAGTTCGACCGCCTCTTGCTAATCTACGTTTAAATTTCATTTCACAAAGAATTGGTTTAGGCAGTTCTGGAATTCTTTCATTCAGTTCTCTTGTAAGACACCGGTTTGTGAATTACTTCCTGAGTTCTTTGAAAAAGTACATTAAAGCTGGTCTACCGCATCTGTATTCGTCAATAACAAAGGAAATCATCCCAGAAACAGAAATTATTTCTTTGTGAATATCAACTGGGTGTTTACCTTTTGCATTAACCTTTGGTCGGGCGCAATGCAAATGCTAACACGTTCGGGCTCAACTCATGTGTGAGATTAAACCTTAAATTTTTGCTTAGACTTAAGGAAAATATTACAAACTGAACTATTCGGTGATACAAAACTATATTTGCGTTTTTAAAACCTTTTTTGTATTTACTTGCAATTTGAACTAACAAAATGTCCAGGAATCCGGGAGGGAGTTGACGTTTGTTTTCCCGTAAAGTTCCTCAGCAACGATAACTGTTACCGATGAAAGCCTGAAATAATTCGACATTTTTGAAACAATATATTGGAAATAACGATTAATATTATTGAATTAGGGGCTGGAGCGAACTTTTATACGAACTTTTGCAGGTACCTATATTAAAAGAAATATTGAGAAAAATTTG
Organism: Araneus ventricosus; assembly: GCA_013235015.1. Taxonomy (NCBI): domain Eukaryota; kingdom Metazoa; phylum Arthropoda; class Arachnida; order Araneae; family Araneidae; genus Araneus; species Araneus ventricosus. The sequence goes on along the minus strand of BGPR01001656.1, from coordinate 26,423 downwards.
GGAAATCAAGAATACAAACGTAATCTGAGGCAACTCATTTACCATATTAACGTGTCCCTCACGTACATCAAAAGAGCTCTAGAGAAATAACCACGATACCCTAGCGTGAGTGATATAGGAAACCTTCCTGCATAGCTCCCTGATCTAGCCAGGAAGCTACTAGAGGTCCCACACCTTTCTTGTTAAAACTCGCACTTAGGCATAAAAAATATGGTTGCTACATCTCACAAATTAGTTGCGCCCGACGAAAGGATAAAAGCCGAATAGCTGAGAGCATCTCACATTTGGTGGGATTCTGAATCGAGGGAGACATGGAAGCACGTCTTAATCGAACGATATTCAGCGCAAAAGTGATAAACAACAGCGAGGGGAGAGAACATATCCATGTGAACGCCAGCTTGCCAACGTTACCTTAACTTTACCTTACCTTACCTTGCATCCAAACATTACCTTTCCACCTACATGCATTGTATCTTTACATTTCAAACATGCTTCTATACATGAAACATGAACGCGCAATCCAGAATTATACAGGGTTGTCATAAATTGTTGGACCCATTTCAAAAATTAATTTAAAAAAATTAATAATGTTGCAACTACGGAAAAATTAATAATGTTACAACTTTTAAAATTAGAGCATATCTTAAAAAGTTTTTTTTCTAGATAGCTAACGCACTGTTACTCGCGTTAGTACGCTGGTCTAGGTGGTCGTAACTTATTGGACATGTCCCATTTTTGAGAGCCATTATCTGCGAAATTATTAAAACTAGGAGTAAAATAAAAGCTTATATTTGTAGGTAATTGTATGCTCTTTAATTTGTTAAATCAATTGTACTTCGAAAACTGAATAGTTTTGGAGATAATCAAGAAAAACTAAAAAAGGAAACCAGAAAACGCGCATCGGTTCTGCTGATTGGTAGCCATTGCTTGTGGAAATATCTAGCTGTAGCAAATTCAGAAAGCCGTAATCGTGCGCCACCTATCTGAAAAATAACTTTTTTTTATTTGCTCTCTCATTTAAAAAAACGCAGTTGCAACATTATTAGTTTTTTTATTAATTTTTGAAATGGGTCCAATAATTAATGACCACATTGTATTTAACGTAGAATACATATTTGTATTCACTCGATAAAAGAAGGGTGTAATATCATAAATTTAATAATAAATCGTATGAAATGACATTGTAGATAATAACTATAGAATAAAATTGTTAGTTTTTCAAAAAAAACTACTACCAACTATTGACCGAAAGCGAAAGTTTATTAACATGAAAGCAGAGATACATAACATGTACAAAAAACCAGCACATATATAAATGCACGTAGCACAGAACTAGAAATAAACCAATCACAGAGCAACACGCCCAAACTTGATAGACTATTACAACAAACGAGAAGCAAAGTAAAAGTGAAAGGACTTACGATTACACAGATAGATTTACTAATATATCATAAAAACAGTAATATGGATGGGATACTTTTGGACGAATATTGCGTATAAACAACATGAAACCATTAAAAGGAAGACTAAGTAAATCTATCATTTGGGGTATATTTTTCCTCTGATGAAATAGATGAAATGGATAAAGTCTATGAAGGAAATATTCGTCTGCGTAGCCACTAGTGTTGATGTTTCGTTCAGAGTATACGTGTTTTGCAATCCAGTAAGATTTTTTTTTAGATTTACTCTATAACATTTGAAACATATTCAGTAAAAAATAAATTGGTGGCAAGACGAATAATGAGTTTTAACAATGTAAAGGGTAGAAAAGAAGAAAAATCGTCTAAAATATTTATATCATCTGATGCCGTGCAATAAATCACAAAAATATATTTAAGAAATATATGGTAGTCACTTTTTGTCAATGCTTTGTTGTGATTCTACGTAGTTTTGCAATAGAAATGTTTAACATTTACTGTAAAATATTCAGAATACGTAAATAAAGGAAAAATGTATTGGTTCTAAATGCTTATTCGAATGAAGTAATTTTTTTATGCGAGAAACTTTTACATAAAGCTTCAACTCAATAAATGTAAAGCCAAAATAATACTTATACTTATTACAATTGTTTTAAATTTTGGGTAATTAACCTATTAGCATGTGACAGTGATTCACAGGGACAGAAACAAAGCTTTTGATTAGTATGTGTTATCCCGTAGAAAATGCACCACGTTACAGGAACAGGCATTGATTGTGTGGTTGGATGATATGCGTCTCTATTTTGTTCATAAGAGCTATTCTCAGGTATATAAGTCTGATAGACACTCACTGAGGACACTCACAGCTGGAGGACTGACACCAGCAGAGTATAGGTAGAGTGCTTCTGGACGCCCATCATATTAGGATGCTGTTCTTAGTATTAGGGTTAATTTTTTCTCCTTGGCAGTGCGACAGTGCTATATTTCAGCGTTGTACTTTTATAAGTTTAGTCAAATCTTATAGGACTTTTTACTGTGCGTTAGTGTTACAGTCAAGATCAGATTTATAGTCAAGCTTTATTGGGTTACAGACAAGTTAGTTAACTCTGAATTATTACGAATTTCATTCATTTCTTTAAATATAATAACATTCTCATTAAATGTACATCTTTGAAATTGCAAGAAAATGCTTGTGCGTACGTTTTGCAGTAAATATTAGAAGTGTAATCCATATTTACATTATAATAAAATTAGTTATCCCAATGTGAGAGAAGGTTGTATGTCCTTATATATAATAAACATTTGCGTCGAATTACATTTTTAAACTTTCATTGCATACAAAAATGCGAGTGTGTTTAAATGAAAAGAAAATTCTCTAATGCAGATTCAGAGAAACAAACTTCGGGAAAATTCAAAATATTCAAATATTCAGAGACCTTAAGAAAAATGCTCCTATGAGCTCACAAATTTAATCTTTCTTAAACTCGCACGATGACTGGTACGAAGCTCTTTAACGAGGCATCTGAAGACATACCCTAAGATGTAAACACAAGAAATGAAATATTCTCTTTGGGGTCAATGCATCCAGAAAACTCCAATACGTCTGAGAACGAAATGGTTCACGCGAGCTGCATGCAAGATTACATTTCGAGGCGTTAGGGTACTTTAGGGCTGAATATTGCGGCCCGCAAGAAAGCATTCCTTTCTTGGAGATGATAATATTCAGTCTGGAGTCTGTATCAAGAAAGAAGATTGAAAGATTACATCATATATTTTGAAGAAATATGCGCAAAATCAGAAGAGCAGAGAGAAATGGCTTTAGACTAAACATTTTGAAGATTTATCAAAACTAATGAGAAAAAATATTTCATTCCACTATCTACGAAATGTTTACATAAAAATTTTCACTATAAGTCTAGAACACGATCCAAGAATATCCGATGATGTTGTGAAATATGAAAATATTTGAGGTTGCAATTTCTTCACAAAAGAAAACAATATCTCCAAAAATTTATCGGTGAATATCGCCAGTTCTTTGAACTAGGAATATAACAGAATAGTACTTAAAATGATCAGTTTGATCAGTTCTTCCCAAAAAATTTGCTAGTAGGTTGAAAAATTTGAATTGAGGAATTCGATCAGGAGAAATCCAGGAATGTCGTAACAATAAAACCGCAATTCAATGAAATTAGAAGAAATCACAAAACTATTCTGACAAAATTTAGATGAAAGCCGAAGAAAACGCTTGTGGCATTCACTAACATAGTTTTCATGATAAAAATATTTCTAACTGATTTAAAAAAATAAACATTTGTCTAAATTTATAAATCTGCATCTTTAAATTCACGATGATATTAAAATAATTGCATGAAAATGTTATATTGTGGCGCACCGTGCTACGCCATCTTACTCTGATGTATATTAGCCAATATCCGCCTCCGGACATGGGGATTTCCTTTTGTCTAGTGGTTAGGATCTTCGGCTCGGAACCGAAAGGTCCCCGTTTCTATCCCGCCGCCAAAATATCAATAGTTAAACATGTAAACTTTTCTTTTGTTAAGCAAGTAGTTAAATCAGAATACACAGCTTGCATTCTATAAGCACAAATTTTAAATTTTATTGTTTTAAAATAATATTGTGTGATATTTCTATTTTTTTAAAAGATCTTTTACTTTTCAAAAGGGTAAAATTATCGACATTCATTTTAGCAGTCAAAATCAACATTTATAAAACAGTTGTTATAGACAGGATTTATAAACTTCCATTAGGATGGATATAAATTGTTTAGAAAACTTAAGATTACTACAGAAGATTTATGTGAGTAATTATTTACCCGCCTTTAAAAGTGCTAAGCAATCTACATTACTAATTGGCTTGTTCTTAGTGGTTTAAAAATTAGGTGAGAATTTGATTGCATATATTACAACAGATAAATATTGATCATCACGTTGCTAACTGCTGTATATAAATGAAACATTAAATAAGCGTTAAGGAAATGATTGTTTTTAATAGATGAAGTTATTTTATTTAAAAGACAGACATATTAAAGCAAGATTCAAAGAAATACTTTATAAAATCCAAGAAGCAGAGTCAAAATTTAAATTTAATCTACCAAATTGTAACTATCGTTGCAAGTACTATACTGAATAATCAGGCGATACATGTTCACGTGATAGACGTAAAATTGACTGCTCCAATGTAATTTTGGGATCCATTTCATATCCGTAGGAGGGTGTCAACAGGACTGCATTATAGTTGGACTGAAGGTTCAAAGGAATGTTATAGTTGGACCGAAAGTGCACAGACTAATGTTCTAGTTGGACTTGCGTTAGAACAGGTTTCTGTTAAGAAGAGTATGTATGGTGGAACACACGTGCTTTCTCTTTTTTTCGTTCGGCTAGATGTGATGGAGAGGTGAAGAATGGATGTGAAGTGATGTCACCTTCCCTTTTTTGATTCCTGCTTTTACGAGTGGCTGCTTGGTGTACGATCCATGTTTTCGTGAGATGAATTGAAGCGACTGCCATGTGCTTTTAAGGACATATTATCCCAACGACTTCAGCATCACAGGTGTTCCTACAAAAAATGTAGCATGATCGAGATCTCGGCTTCGAGTCAATAATTTGTCGATCTTCAAATTTTTCTTCCTGAGTTTAAGCATGCGTTGGTAAGACTTTTTTTTTCAACTGCAGTTGAAGCTTCCTTTTTCCAAATATGTTGCAACATTTTTATAGTAACATTTAAAATAATATTTTCTCTCAACGTATCTCTGTACGGATACATTTTTTAATAACTAGACGCATTTTGCATATACGTGTCTCAATGATTTATATAGATTTTGTCGTGTCAAATTTTTGTTCTACAGAAATGCCGTGGATAAATGTTAATAAATAACGTTTTTCTTGTCTACTCAATAGTGTGCTCTTGCCTTTGGTGTACTAATCATTATTACGATCATTGTGCCATTTTTCATGTATTTATTTTCAGCTATAGGGTTAGGCCCAACTTAATATTTTTAGTCAAACCATAACAGAGGGACAAGGATCACAGCTTATCGCAAAACAACTTTTAGTTAGATATCAGTTAACATTCGCAGTTACGTTTATCATGTGACTGTTTCGTCACGTGAATTAATTATTCAATTAAGCGGACTGCAGTAGCTGGAGGAAGTTTCTATTCTTAAGAGTGCAATCGACGTTAACAATGAGAAAATTGACCAAAATTTTTATTTAATCATTTCTTAACAAGAGATTACCAGAAATTATCTGGAAAAAAATTTTTTAGATATTTTTATTCGTTTATTCTGTAGAAACATTATTTATTTATTTACAACCCGCCCCGGCCCAGCCTACCCAACAGGGGGTAAGGAAACATAAAACAAAAGAAATGGACTACATTGAAAAGAATTTTAAACGAACCCCAAAGGGTGAGCAGACATGCTGTCTCAACATTTTGTGTACAGAGTGTTCTCGGATTCTCAAACTCTAAGCGCATGTGCCAGGTGGAGTTAATTTCATCAAAATAGAGGTGAAGTGAAAGATGAAGGAGGAGATGTTTGCATTTTACTTAGCGTGGCCTAACAAAGAACTCCGGAAATGTGCCCATCTTACTCATTGCCTGTTACCCCTTTTCCGGAGAAAAATCATCAAAAAAATGCTGGTATTGGCATTTTGAAATTATCAGTGTAATTCTAGCATTTTCTCAAAATGAGGTTTTATGATGTTATCGACATTTTAAAATGCTTCAAGCTGGTCATATTTTAAGCAATAACTCTAAAACTTTCCTAGAAGTATGTACTGATATAATTCTGCAAAAAATCTTTTATAAATTAGATATATATTGTCTCCAAGGTTCGGTGCATTATTATCGCAATGTTAGCAAATATTTAATGAAAAATCAAGTAACTCCAAACTTGAAGGAAAAGCTGTAATGTGAACTATGTTAAACATACAAAGTAATGTATAAAACTAAAATGTCTATTAAAAATTCTGGAAAATTAGTTTCATGTCATATTTTAATAGACATGGAATATTTTGAAGTTGTATAATATTTTATTGCACTTATTAATTTATTACCAAATGACCAAACACTTACCATTGAATCTTGCTTACAGCATAAAAATGAAATATTAAATTATTATTATTATTATTATTGGGAAATTTTTTTCTGAATGTCCATTGTACCGTTAAGGAGTAGTTGGTCGCAACCATGTAGCAGATAGCGTCGTAAAATATGTACATTATTGTTTAAGACCAACAAGTTAGCCAGTGATGTTCGTGTTTTAAATTTATAGTCAGTTACAATGGCTTCTTTTGTCAAGCACTGTTTCAAAACCAGAAGCTGTTTCTGCAGTTGGCGAGTCATAATTGACGGTTTAGCAGTTCGTGAATCATAACGGTTATTTCACCAGATAATGAATCATAGTTAATTCCATGCTTGATGAAATGTAGTGATTAACTCAATAGTACATGAATTGTAGTTGTTAATTAAATAGTTTATGAATTATAATTGTTATTACAATAGCTGACGAATTGTAGCGTGCAATTCAGCAGTTGCCGAATCGTAACAATTAATTAATTGATAAATCGTAATAGTTAACACAATTGTCAGTACATCATGTTGAGGAATTGTTAATAAATACACTAAAGTCATAGGTATCAAAATAATCATATTTCAAGTGAAATATAAAAATTGCTGATTACCTAATTCTGTCGCATTGAAAAAGTGTATACAAAAAATTATAATATTAAGATAATTAAACGCAGAAGAAAACCTCAAGCTGAAATAATAACACTCCCTCTTAGAAATAAGTAAAGGAAATATTTCTCTGACCCACCGCCTATTTCAAAATCCATTAGAGTCCCTCTCCAGCAAGATGATAAAGAATGGTACGTTCGCTGTCTGGAGCAAGGGAAGAGTTATGACCGGAAGTGAGCCCATCTTCAGGGAGTAAAAGCGACCGGATATAAATTTCCGGTCACCATTTACTCAGGGGGAAAGACTCGTGCCCATGGAGCGCCCGACAGGAGTGACCTGTTGCGGCAAATTCATAGATGGCAATACGTTTCTGTTCGCTTGCAGCTTTTTATGTAAATTAACCCAGAAAATTTGCTATAATTTGAAACATAAAACAAAAGGGTTTAAGTTTTGTACAAAATATAGCGTGTCTTTTTTGGAATATCATTTACTGGACGAAAGTTAAATTTTAAAAAAATAATAAATGTATTGGCAGCAGATGAAAATTAATTTTTCCCTTGTTATGTAATAGATAACAGTTAATAAATTTTCACCAAAAGGAGTGACTTGTTGCTGCAAATTCATAGATGAGGAAAAGCAATACGGTTCTATTTGTTTGCAGCTTTTTATGTCAATTAATTCAGTACGTTTCACATAATTTGAATTATAAAATAAAAACGCTTAAGTTTAGTGCAAAATATAAAAGACTTTTGACGTAGACTTACGACTCTCCATAATGGTCTAATGGTGTGTCGGAAAAAGAAAAAAAATATGACGCTTTTCGTGGTATTTCTAAACGCTTATAGCTCCGCAACGAAGTAACATAGAGAATTGGTTTTAGATTCATTTAACAGAGAAAGGGTGCAATTGAAGATTGCAAGAAGAATTTTAGAATTTGAAATTAAAGTTCAGTCACAGTGGAGCTTCAAAGTTGGTAAAAATCACTAAGACTTTTGATGACGTCACAGCGACCGATGCGCACGCACGCAGACTAAGGCAATTCATTCACCGATCTGAGGTTCACTCGAAATATTACTCAAGAATTGTTGAATTACGTCGAATTTTGAGCTAAAGTTAAACTTAGCTGAGTCACAATCAAGCTGCAAAGTTGGTGAAAATTTCGAAGAATTCTGATGACGTCACAGCGACCGATGCGCGCGCACGCATCGGCTGTGAGCGGTATATTATCTGGATTTTAACAGATTAGTAATTAATCCATTTCAGATTAATTAATTTTTTCAAATTAATTCATTTAACACAGAAAGGTCATAAAGCATAAGTCATAGGTCAAAGTCACCTAGAGCTACTTTAGTCACAGAAAGTCACAGTTGAGTAATCGATTAATTAACAGTCCTTAATTAATTATTATTAACAATTGTTGATTTAATTGAGCTGTCCTTTCCATCGATTTAATTGAGTTGAGTTGGTTTTGATTTCATTTAACAGAGAAAGGTCATGGAAAATAGGTCATAGGTCAAAGTCACACAGAGCTACTTTAGTCACATAGCACAATTTTAGTCACAGAAAGTCGCAGTTCAGTAAGGTAAGTAAGTCTACGCCCCTAAATCCCAGCGGCCATTTCGCAGAGATAGCCTCCCGTCGATTTTTTTTCCTCATATTATTTACTGCCAGCAGATGCAAATTATTTTTTTACTTGCCGCATAATACATGACAGTTAATAAATTTTACGAATAAACCAAAATTTATTTCTAGAGTATTAAAGTATTACTAATATAATAGCCCAGATCTGTCTCTCACTGATCGGGTAACGCTCTGACGACACCAACAATAAAATTCGCGCCATAGCACTGCGAGACGTTAAACAGCATTATTTCATTGTTAGAACACCTAAATTTCAGTAACTTTAAATTTTAAAAAGTAATTGTAGTTCTAATTTCAAATTAAATAGCTCTAAATAGTGAAATAAAATTTGCTATCGATTGATATAAAATTTACCTCGCTGTGATTAATCGTTCCCGATAAATTTTAAATTATATTAATCATATATTTCAAATTAATTTCCGATATTCAATAGAAAGTAGTAAATCACGTCAGTGGTGTATCATGCGCATGATATAGTTTGGACGCCACGATGGATCTGGTTACTTATTGCAATCATAATGATATAATTTGATAATATTTTTTGGCAACGCTTGACAAGCAGAAAAGTGCTTTGTTTTGATTAGAATTTCGAAAAAAAATTCCTTTGAAATTTTAACTTTTGATTTACATTTGGCAAGCTGAGAATTTCATGATTAAAACATTTAAATTTAACAAATAAAATAAAATAAATTAATTATTTAAATTTAATGTTAAACATTTCTCTCGCATATATATCTATTTAAACACGTCAAATTTGGCGGGAAATCTCTCGAATCGAGAGGAGTTCTCTAAGAGTGTTTTTTCTGATTGTTATTAAAGTTTAAAAATATATTTTAACGCAATTTCTAACAATACTTTTTATTCTTATAGAAATACATTCAAGCCAATTTACTGTTTCGCGCGCGGGCTTTTGCCAAAGATAAAATTAATATAAGAAAATATTGATTTCTTTGAGCATAAACACCGAAGTAGACTTTACACTTCCGGTTTCCGGTTGTCGTAGCATTTACAGCTTTTAATACGGTTGAACAGTGATCCTTTAATGAACGTTAATGAACACACGTTAATGAATTATTGTCTCGATCTTTTGTTTAATTTTCACAAATTTTCAACTGATCCTAATGAGTGTGTGCTGAGCCTTCACTATTTAGTCCGGTTCCTATCGTAGGAAGAGGAAAAAGGAGGCAAAAAAAAGATGTTCTAACGGTCTATCTGTCACAAGTACTCCTCGTAAACGGTAATAATTTTGACATGAAATTTGCACATTCCATTCTGGGGTCCGTTCCTAGATTGATTCTACTTTTTCAAACTTTCAAAGAAATTACTTCCTAAGATATTTGATTAAATAACGAAAAATAAGTACTTGGACTTGAAGTCGTGTCATGAGAACCATTGCAATAGGTAGAGTTCCTATAAGTAATCTACCTAAAAGAGCTAACTGTCAGAATTCGGAAAATTTACATTTTGCGAGGAGTAAAATTTTCTTTGCACTTTTTTTTCTCAATCAATATATCTAAAAGGAAAATAACCTGAATTATAATGAATTCAAAAAAATTTCATGAGAAAGCAAACATAAAAGTAAATGCTTTTTGATAAAGAAAAGTCCTCTTTAATGGCTATTTGCAGCATTTAAAATGTTTTTGCAGCAGAAGTTGCATTGGAAAAAATATAATTAATATATGTTCTTTCTCAATTACATTTGTCATTTTGGAAAACTGACGAAGTTAAAATTCGTATCTCCTTAAAAATAAATTTATTTTCATAAAATAATCAGAAATCAATTACTGAATGTTGCCATATGATTATATTAGATTTAGAAATATTTGATGAAACTTTAAAAACTTGTATATGTATTTTAAATGAAGCAATTCCGATACTTTTTGATCAAGAATGGCTCTTGAGCCAATAAAACACAAACCAACCAACCGATAGTTTTTGATCAATCGTCTTGTGCGACAGTAATTTCTATGAAAGATAAAATTTCGTCTCTCGCGTAATGAATAATATGAATAATCTAGTAGAAACAGCAACAGTACAAAACTTTGAAAAAAAAATGTGAATTTCATTTAAACAATGAAAAGTGGAAAATTTTTAAAAATATATTTGTATTTCATATCATTAAGAAGATAAATTTTTTAACTTTAAAATGGTGAGATAATAGTTTCGCAATATCGCAAGAGAACGTCAAAATCTTACTTAATTTTTAATTAATTGCCTTTTTAATTAATTTTTGGACTTTAAAAAATTGACAGTGACCTTCCTCTTGTCTCGAAGGTCACGTGTGCCAAGTTTCATCAGGACTGGACAATAACTATGGATTTGTATAGAAGACATACACACAAACATACAAACTTTCATCTTTTTATATAGTGTGCCCGCTGAAGTCCGTTGTCACCCCAATAATTTCTGAACGGCCGGAGCTATAGTCATAAAAGTGGGGTCTAGGTATAGTAAAGTTGCCATGCGCTACGCAAGAAAGCCACTTACAGCGCCACCTGGTGGCGCAAAATTCGGAGTTAACGTTCTTGTCTCAAAAACTGTACGATGTACGGGAAAGAAGTCAATTACAAAATTGTTCAGCATCATCTATTTAGTAAGAGAAGACACCTTCCGTACAGTAATGTTAAAAATAGAAGGCGTTAAATGCATATTTGTTTGGTTCGCAACCCCCAAAATTGTAACGCGACATAACACGAAAGAAAAGAGAAAACGTCACACTCCAGAGCATCCCTTATCGAGGTACAGTGTTAGCGTGCGTTATTACAATACGAGAGGACCCGGTCAAGTGTCCAACAGTACATTCGGGACACATTCCAGCAACAAGTCATCGGGTATGGTGGTTCCGTGGAATGGCCTCCACGTTCACCTGGTCTGAACCCATTGGACTTTTTTCTGTGGATATACATCAAACAGCGAGTGAATGCATCCCTTCCACCAACATTGCAGGAACTTCAAAACAGTACACGGATGCTTGTGCCTGCGTGTCACCTGCCATGTTGTACAATGTGCAGCGGGAAGTGCAGTCCCGTGTCCAGATGTGTATTGTTGCTGAAGGACACCATTTTGAGAATGACAGATAGATGAGCCTCATTTCCGACAAGTGCAGTTTTGTTCAACGCGATCAAACAAATGTGTGTTTTGTGCTTTCATTTGTATCATTTTTGTGCGCAACATGTCGATGATGCTGAACAACTTTGTAATTGACTTTTTTTCTCGTATTTCGTACCGCTTTTGAGATAAGAACACTAACTCCGAATTTTGCCGCCAGGTGGTGCTGTAAGCCGTTTCCTTGCGTAGCGCATGCCAACTTTACTATACCTAGACCCCACTTTTATGACTATAGCTCTTACCGGTCAGAAATTATTGGGGTGACAACGGACTTTAGCGGGCATACTGTATAGAGAGATCAATGATATACCCGTTCTTATTTAAAGTCAACAGAAAATCAAAAAGTCCACTTGGTTTTATTGATATAAACAACGTAAATTCTTAAACTAAATCATACTACGGTGAAAACTGTGTATAACAATAAAACTGCCTTTAATGATATTTTCTTAGGTCCAGACGGAATTCCTATTTACTCAATGTATTTTCAACCTGCCTACAACGTTAATCACCTTTTAGACTAACCTGTCTATAACGATAATTTTAACTCTTTAGGAAGCTGGTACAGTAAAATCCCAATTTTTTTCTTGGGAAACGACATCGTATGGTCAAGAATGTGAGATAACACAGAAATCGGGAGGGGGAGGAGGCTAGGAACCTAAGCATTTTGTAGCAGGCGGATCTACCGGTAGGGTAGACTGGATTGATTTGAAGTGTTAACATTTTGAATCTAAGTCGGCAGGACGTAAAGCATTGGCATTTGAAGAAAAGTTACATATACAATAATTTTGGAAATCCATTAACAACTAAAGCAAATTGATGCTACTAAAAATATGGGGTTTCTCAGTTGACGATTGACACTATTTTTTTTTAAAAATCAGAAGTCCTTGAAGATGTTGAGGAAAAAAATAAAGTAGTTAGCAAACGAAAAGAATTGAAATTCTTATTGATTTATCTTACAAATAATTGCTGATATAAAATTGTATATATAAAATATGCAATTCTATATATCGATATAAAATTTTATATTTAAACTTTTTATAAGAATTCAAAATTAATTAGTATATTAATACAAGCACATGCACATAAACATTGGATACGCAAATCCTCAAATGGTCTATAACGATAACCTCACTATGACAAAGTATATTTTATAGGTCTCTACAATATCGTTATATACATGTTCTACTGTATATTATTTGAAACAAGGATGAAAATCTTTACAAATTTTAAAAGAAATAAACATATTTGCATGGTTTCAAAAATATGTGTTGAAATATTAAATTATAGTCGAATTGTTAACTCTCAGTAAAAGCAACGGTTTTTAAGCAAAAATTATATTTAAAAAATCATCATTCAAAATTCAACGCCCTAATCTGATTTATGGATGATGCTTCCTGAAGAAAATCAATGATTAATTGAAGGAAATTGAAATAGCTGCAAACAGCAGCGTAAAAAATTAACAAAACTGTTCTCACAAATTATTTCATTGAAAAATAGCCCTCCTGCTGTGTTATGAATCAGGGTTCTATTGAAATTTATTCTTGGAAGAAGGGAAGTTAAGGAAGCACTGATTAGTTTAGGAAACAATGCCACTTGATGAATCGCGTAAAAGAATTGGACCGCCATCAATTTTAGAAGTTCCTGAACCTTTAGCACTTAAAGTTCGCGATAATTTAGAAGTCATTTATTTAAAAAACTAAGCTTTACAAACCAACAGAGACCGGAGCTATAACAAATAAATCGTTAATGAAATTCATCAACATTTCGGTAACATTATATATATAGAAACAAAAAATATAATATCTTAAACGGCAACGAATTTTACAAAGAATAAAATAAATGGATTTACTGATGCATTGTTGAGCATTTTTAATTCGTCTTTTTCTCTATGTAATTAAAGAGCGAAATAGTCTATGCCATATAAAATATTATTTTTCTGTAGATTATCAATCAAGAGACCATTAACGAACATTAACAATTTCTGAGAAGAAAATTAATCATATTTTAATTGATTACTTTCAATCAGTTTACGATCAAATTGTATTAAGCCCTTATTTAAGAAGCATTGATTCATTGATATTTCAATCACACAGTCCTTATCACAGAACTACAAAGAATCCGGAATTTTTTCCCTTCCATAGTTTATTTATTGCGACAAAAAGGGCTGTAACAATCTCAATGAATACTTTAGTGAAAGGCCACAGTTTCATAGATAGATTTAGATTCCAATTCAAAATAGCAGTCCAAATTGTTGTGTTGAATATTTATGGTCATGAAGGCGTCGAGTTTAAAGTAATTTTGATAGCTAATGATGATATTTAACATTTTCCAATAAAAGCAACGGTTGTGCGTGATGTTTGTATCACATTTGCACGAAAGTTTACAGGATCTTAATTTTTTTTAAAAAATTGGATAGCTTTATAAGCCAGAATAAATGAAGAACATAGCGATCATATTAAAAACCTAAAATTTTTTAAACAACCAAATTTATTCATCAAATTTTCGAATTAGTAAATGAAATTTAAAATATTCCCAGCCGCTATTAGCGAGACAAAATTTACATGGAATACTTCAATCTACGAGCTATCGTATTGACGCTTAGCTATTACTTTTTTAATTTTTTCCTTATTTTTATGTATGTTTATTTATTTATTACGTGTATTTGGTATTTATTTATTATTTATATTAGTAATTATTTATTATGTTTATTGTTTGTATTTTATAGTATTTATACTGACATTTGTTTTTTGTATTGTATTACTTATATTGTATTCTATTATTTATATTGTTTTGTACTGTATTACCCAATCTTTTGTATTGTATTGTATACTTATATTTTATTTATCTGTATTGTATACGCTAATATTTATATTGAAATTCTTTTTCCCGCCAACATGTGTCACTCTTTGCACCCTTTGGGTGAGCAGGGTCGGCGTGGGGATTAAAAAAGTTCCAATATAAAATGTGTTATCCTATTCGATAAAGCGAAAATTCTAAAATGAAATCTTCAAAGCACCAGCTTCAAATGTTTCTTCGAATAATATAAAATCAAGTTAGTTTATATAAAAATAGTTAGTTTGTAGAAAGCAATAACTGAAAGAGTTAGCTTAAAACTATCATATTATACGTACCTGCCTATTATATGCTCCGTTTTCGCTAAACCTATTTCCTTATACAGGATCTAAGCCTCATCTAAAAGTTCTCCAGTATAACAATTCCTTTTGTATATCTGAATCCTTCACAATTCAACAAAAGAAACGCATTGAGTAAAACAACTACTACACTGAAGATGACCCTTTTTCTTATCGAAGTAGTCTATAAAACAAAAAGAACTTATTCTTGCTATTAGGACTAAGTGCTCGCAGATAATGATTTTATCGACCTCGCTTGTAACAACGTCTTCTTCCTCCATCTTTTTGTTCATCGCAATTGCCATTTGCATGTGCCTGTATGCGCGTCGCGAAATTGGATTATGCAAATTAGAAGTTAATCAACAACCGACAGAATATTATTCGTTCGAAACGCATTATAGAACTTCAAAAGGAGTTGAGGAAGAGGGGGGAGGGGAACGAACTGCTACGAAAACTTTTGACACCTTGCCAAAGCTTCAAGCTTCTTCATGTTTTTTTATTACGATCTTCACCGTATCTATTTTACCGCAGATTATTTTTGTTTAGTTTTATTACCATATATTACACCAGTTGCCTTTTATCTCTAGCAACCCTTATTCATTCTTTTTTACTTTTTTGTTGTTCTTTTATGCCTCGTTCTGAGGATCGGAGTTATTTCGGAAGGCCTTATGAGATGTGGCGGATGGTTTATGCATCTTTAATGATGCGTCCTCGGAAGTGTTATAATGCAATTAATGAATTATGATGGAAAAGTTTCGTTCGTTTCTCTTTTCTTGCTTTTTATTGTTGCTTCTGTTTCTTAATCGTGAAGGCAGAAGGTTGTTAATTGATTCGTTGCCGGTTAGGTGTATTCCGGAAAAGAAAGAATATTCAATATTCTGGTGGAGAACTCGTGTTTGGCATTGAATGTACAATTAGCAGCCGTTATTTATGAATATATAATCAGAGGGGGTAGCTTTAAAAGTTTGGTAGCGTCTTATTAATAAAAGAAACAACAGAAATAAAACTTGTTTAGATAAAGTTAATATTGGCAACAATTTCCAATAGAAATTAGTTTTTCAGAACAAGTAGCTCATAATGATTAAAATGCGTTTGCCTCAATTATTTTAAGCCTAATTTGGTTTATTTTTTAACTCTTTTGAGGAAGTGGCATTTATAATTTATAATTCGGAAACCAGGTTAATGCAAAATATTTATGTAAGTTAATAAGTTCACAGTGAAGCCATTGGTAATGTAGGGAGTAATGAAATTCATCCAGTTGAAAATATTAGGAAAATGTAAAGTTAAGCGGCAATTTCAAAACTTCAGTAAACAATTATTATTAATGTTAATAATTATTAATTATGATTACTGATAATAATTATTCATTATTATTACTGTTAATAATTATTAATTATTATTAATGTTAAACAACTGTTATTAATGAATTCCTATAGTTCTAATGCTTTAAAGGAAAAAAAGTTTCCAAAATAAACGAAAACTTTCGATAAACTATCTATAATACTAATAAAATATAAAACTATTTATAAAATTATCTTAACACACTTTCGTGAAACTATCTATAATAAAGATTACATTTAGATACAATTTTAAATTGGTAAAACAAAATTGCTTCGTTTGTCTTCAGCAATTATACAGTGAAAGATAACGCCCATGAAGTGGTGGTCTGCGCCATCCCCATTGATAATTCTCTTTGTATACTCAGTCTTTCATCAAATATGGTAGAACTTCATTAAAACTGTAGCTGCTAAAGAATGGATTTAATATTTCAAGATACTTATTTAAGTATTAATCTGTAAATATTTAACAACTGATTCATGCACATTACATCAGTTGTAAATAAACATAAAAATAAAGAGTTGGTTTGGCCGAATTTTTTGTCACAAAAGTCAGCTTTGACTCAACTACGGCAGAAATATAAAAATTAAAGCGATTGCTTTGAAGTTAATATAGAACATATTTTAATGAAATATGTCACATATGTAATTCTGCACCTTTTCAAAATACCAAACAAATGTTTTTGTTCTTTGACGTTTTATTACAAACGGCAAAAAATAATTAATTTAAAGATTTATATGTTTAAGAATGTAAAATGGAAATAAACGAAGTTAAGAATATATCGCAGAATACATCTTAATTATCAAAACAAATATTTGCATACCATAAAATTAAAGTCAAGAAAAGTTCAACAAACCCTTCGAGGAAAACCGCACTTAATAGTATAAAAATAAATGTTAACTGACGGGTAATTCCATACCATTGAAAATTCAGGATGATCTCACATAAACATGAACAGAATAAACATAAAGGAATAATTTCAGTCGGTTTTCTGTTTAAAGGCAACATAAATAATATCTTTAAAAGTAAATTCTTCTGTAAACAAATTTTCAATCCAAGATTTTAAAGGGAAATATTTTCTGTCTCGTTTATCTCTAGAAAAACAGCCAAATACATTTGATTTCTATAAATAATACAAAATTCTAATTAGAAATATCTGAAATAGAAATTTTATACCATCTCAAAGTTTATATATTCCAGTTGTTGAGATTATGTAGTTTTGTGGAAAGCAACTTTCTCCAGTTCCAGTTTAAATTTATTTACATATACTTTAATTTACAAAGAGGAATGTTTGAAACATTTCCAATTCCTAACCAATAACTTCAGTAACTTGATTGAGTCTGCTTATGGAATAATTCTGTGACTACTATGCAAATCAATAATTTTCTATGTACAGCCAGCTACCTGGAGTTTCGTATTATTCATTCTGTTGTAACTACAAATTTAGATGAGTTTCCGAATATATCCAAAAATAATGTGTTTTTAATGTATGTCTAATATTTCTGATGTAAAGTTACCAAATGAAATAAACCTCAACATGTTACTTCAGCGCATGATGATAAATAGGGCTGTAATTATTCAAAGGTCCAATTTCTATTGACGCGTATATTTCCAAAGTAGTAACAACAAAATTGATGCAGTTTATTATAGTAATTGTTTCTAAAAGTGTAAATGATTTGTGAAATAATCAAAATCACATCAACAGATCAAATAATGCATTATCTTCCAACTCTTTATAGTTATATACTTTTCAGTTTCGATTCCTGATCAATTCAGTGTGCTCCGTTTTGCCTCTGTATCTTAGATAAGTTTTATGTGGGGTTTTTAGCTCCTTTATTTAGAGGACTTTCTTGCTAAATAATTTTTCCAACACAAATTTATAACTGTGCTCCAAAGTCTATATACTGTTTCATAATGCCACAGCTTAAAATGTGATTGAATTTGATTAGGCATCTCATTGAGAGACATTACAGAAACAAAACACTATTCATGTGCTTTCATTATTATTTTTCTTCATTCCATTACTAGTTTTTCATTGACATTATAGATTTTCGAGCAGTAATGTATTACTAACTAACTTACTAACTCTTTATAGATCTATATTTTTCAGTTCATATCAAGATCAATCCACTATATTCCGTTTTGAGGCTGCATCTACTCGAGTTTTAAGTGGGCTCTTGACTCCTTTCTTTAGCGGTTCAGTGCAAAATATTCAATTTTCCCCATATAAATCTGCAAATGTGTTCCGTAATTGCCATACTAAATCATAATACCGCAAAATAAAATGTGATTCATT
The DNA here is from genome assembly GCA_013235015.1 of Araneus ventricosus. Taxonomy (NCBI): domain Eukaryota; kingdom Metazoa; phylum Arthropoda; class Arachnida; order Araneae; family Araneidae; genus Araneus; species Araneus ventricosus. The sequence goes on along the minus strand of BGPR01001656.1, from coordinate 7,794 downwards.
TTTATTTGGGACGCCCCTTGAAAGACTGCAGAGTGAAAAAATTTTTTATTCACAATGATAATTTTTTATAGATATTATTGTTTTCTGTGTAGTTATTCCTGATTTTCTTACTTAAAACAATTAACTATCGTAAGCCTGCAAGTGTTTAGAAAGCTTCACGTGCCTTTCCAAGAGAGGTAGCCATGGAAAATGTTTTTATCAAATAACGAAAAAGAACTTTGAGTTGAAAGTTCCTTTTCATTTCCATCCCAAATTACAAGAAATTCCACTAAGTAGCATGAATTTCAATTACCGAAACACCAGACGGTTCTTATATGCATACTGAACTAAACCACCTTTATGATTGGATTTGCTTCCTCATTAAATCTGTCAAATACTAAATTGAAAAATAGAAAACGGTTCCGAGACTCGGAGGAATCTTAACTGAAAACTTAATTTCATTGGTGTAAAAGAATATTTTGCGCTGATTTTTGCTTGAAAGAGTCATCTATTACTATTGAAATTCTTCTTATTAGAGAATCATTGAATAGCACACCAAATTCTATTGCTCTAAGCTGAAAGTTGCAGATTTATTTAACGACTAATATCCAACTTGCATTAATTTCTATTCGATATCTGACAATATTTGCTTTAATCCTACCAAGGCACATAGTTTAAAAGCGAAATGTATCTAACAAAACCATAATTAGAAAAATAGCTTGGAGCAAATACTGCAATTCATGGATGTCCTATAAATTTAATAATCTAGATTAGTCATATACGCGAATTTATATTAACATGCAAATTACAAAACTACTTTGTCTTTCAAAACATTAACTCGAATCCGCATGAAGATGTAAATGCATTTTGCCTGGAAGAAGTTTTCCAAAATAATTTCTACAGAGCTACATTTTTATCTTCCACCGAAAAATTTCTGTCCAAAGATCTCTTTTCTCGTGATGGCATCCTCTAAGCCTTTTGGCGATTACTTTTCTGAAAGAAAACTAGCTCAATTTTCCTTCAAGATCACTAATGCTGTTATAAGTCCTATAGATTTAAGTCCAAGTGAAGAATCCATACCTGAATCCTTTTGGAAACCAATCTATCCACCCGCGGGGTAAAGCGGTTCCAAGGAAGAAAGGAGTCGTCTTGAAGCAAAACGTTAACTTTGGAAAGAAAGTAATAACTACGGTTTTCCCCAAAGACTGCTTCCCTCGTAATTGGACTGGGACAGTTCTAGAAGCACTACTGTGCGAGTGTTGCTTTCTGGGAGTTCTGTTTAAGGATAAATTAACTTCGCCATTCCTTCGAGTGCATGCGTGTACTGATTCGTTTCTGCATGATTCTATACGAATAGCAATGGCCACGCTTCCTATTTGAAATCTGATTTTCCGAACTTTATCGGCCTCAAAGCTATCATTTACAAGGAAAAGAGGTTGCTTCTAAGACTAAGTGTGGTATCTTTAATTTTAAATGAATAAGGAAATAGAATAATTTTTTAATGAACATCGGTTCTAAGGATGAAATTACTTCGTTGCTTACGCCTGGTTTAGAATTGCCAATGTTAGAATTTATCAATGCTTGCACTTTGCTTGAATGACAGATGTTGAGGTAGTTTCTGTTTCACCTAAGCTAAATAGATATTACCTCTGATGAGTTTTAAAACTAATATAAGGAAGAGCTACAAACATATTCATAATCGAACAAATAGGCCTAGAACAATAAAGTAGAAATCAATCCTCTGTCTTGGTATCAACTTACAATAATGCCCTTATAAGTTCAGTAGTGATTTCATTCCTGTAGATATATATTATTACAGCAAAATAAGAATATTACTACAGGAGTTAAATATGAGTTAGGAAGATATCACTACTAGAATCCACTCATTCAATATATATTTTTTAAAAGAAACAAGCGCCACAATTTAGTTGATGCTTATCAATGATATTAACACGTACCATTATATTATAGGAAAATAACATGTAAAACTAGGTTTTGTCAATTGTTGTGTTTTTATTGTTGAAATATACTTAAAACGATAGCAGAAATTCCTCATCATAGGTTCCCAACTCCCCTACTGTCAAAAAACAGTTCCTATCCATCAAATTTAATCTTATATTTATAGTTTTCTGATGAGATAGAACTTGGACCTTTGGGCTAAAATAGTTTATAAGTTCTTAATTTTCATGAATATGGGTGATAGATTTTTATATTATTTTTGAAAAAAATAATTTGTCGAGCTGTAATCGAATATACCGAATCATAACTTGATACTTCCAAGTGACTCCATTACGCAATGTTGATGAAAAAATTTTTGAAAATAGTTAATTAATATTTTATCATATCCAAATGACATTCAAGAAATTAGTTCAGATTTAAAATATTAAGTGAAAAATATGCCTTTAAATTCTACATCAAAATATCAAGAACTTAAATTTATGGTTTTTGCTTAGATAAAATATACAGTACAATTTTTTGTCTCGTGGTAGCTTCAAATTAATGATTTTATGTTGGTTAAAAGTACCCCAGAATAATTTGAAGTTATGGTATATAATTTTGAAAATTCAATTTAACTTGTATCCATTTTCTCATAGTAGTGCATTTGAATTTCATGATGAGAACTTTGTGTAGGTTCCATCTTCTGTTATAAAAAATTTCAACCTCTATTTCACTAGTGTAATTAAAATGTTACATCAGAGAAATTTAGTTAAGAGAAAAATATTCTAATTGCAGTTTCATGAGAGAAAATTTTGTTTGGAAAATGTGAGTTAATTTCCCATGATGTTTTATTATAGTTTAAATTTTGAAAGATAATTCGATTATATTTTTTTATCCTAAAGTTTAGCAAACAACTTTATACATTTTAAAATTATGATAATAAATATTAAAACAACATTTCGATGAATAAGCATTGTGATTTTTAAAAGGAAAAACGTTTTGTTCAATGCTTGCTTGCTTGTTTAACATCCTGTTTTGAACTTGTTTTAGAACGAATCTGGTAATTTTGAACCATGGTGGCATGACGAGTAAATTACATGAATCAGACACCTCTTCTCAAACATTTTGCACCATACTATCGCACAATACAAAGGGTATTTGACCTCTAACGATTAATGCGCACAGTCCTAATGTCTTTTAGTTGAAATCCAGACACACCGAGAAGGAAGGGTTGAAGGACTTTTGGGGGGGCTAGATTCAAGTATAGTATAAAATTCTAAAATCTGCCTACAACGACCCTGCTCTTAACACTAAGTACAGAGTTGAGGGAAGTGAAAAAAAATTCTTGACCTCAGAATGCAAAGGTACAATTTGTAATTCATAAGAATTAGATGTAGATTAATAAAGATCTAGATAGAGTTTCGTTTGGTAATTTCAGAATTCTATTAATGAAGAGAAGAATCAAACAAGACGCAAAGCTTTTTTGATTTTTCAGTTTAAAATGGAGTCTTGATAGAAGGGTACATCCACTTTCTCATCAACAAGATGTAAACGCATTGCAACAATAATTTTCTTTTCAATGTTTTAGATACATCAGATTTTTTCTCTGTTTTCTGTATCTCGCTCATCGTCATTCACTGGCGTAAATCCAGATGTATGGTAGCCCTACTTATACATGGCGAATCTTATGAGTATCGGTCTCGAACTCGCGACCCTACCTTTTAGCAGCAAGGATGTTTACGATATCTCACGATTTTGCTAGATATTTCTTAATTTACAAAGATATTCAGCCTTATCAATAGCAACTCTGTTTAGGACAATACCTTTAATAAATTTTTTTTAGTTAATTCTGAGAAAAAAACCAGATGGTTATAATAGTTCAACTATAAAATCAATTATTTTTTACTATCAATTTTGGAAATCACTTGCTTTCCAGCAAACTAAAATTTATTACATTTTTTTAATCCTATTCCTATTAGCACAGATAGATATTCTCTATATCTGCACGACGTTGTTAGATATCTGAATGACGTAAAAATGTCGTAAAAATATCGTAGCAACATTTTAGAGATTTTGTGCTAAAGGATAAATCTCATTCAGACCAAAAATAAGAATAAACGCAATTTATGATGTTGCTGAGAGGCCGCGAGGGCCTAGTGGTGATCCGCCGGGCCGAGGAGTTCAGGTTCGAATTCTGATTCCAATGAAGATCCCCGAGTATTGGGAACCTGTTCACGTTAAACAAGAGGAGAGGGTCAAACGTCCTTTCGTTGGTGCTCGTGCGGAAGTTTGGAGAGGGGGGTGCCAGTGCCAGGTCGCCCATCAACATCTGGAGCTGGTTCAAAATGTCGAGATCCGTCCCAAATCACCCTGGTAGCTTGCTTCAAAAAGAAGAGTTGTTTCAACCTCTCTTAACTACCTGATCATTATTAACCTTTGTATAATGGTTTACTAGTGCAGAATTATTTTCTTTAAATAGAATTCCTTTATTTATTTCCAGACGAAAAAAGAATAATTTTTATTCAACCCGATAAAAAGTGATGATGTATAATTTTACATTATTTTCAGATATCGCATTTTTTCTCTGTATTGGATTAAAATCATTATGGAATCTGATAAATAATGCTTGGCAAAAAAAAAAAAATAGAAAGTACAGTGAACGTTTTTTTAGGAGCCACGTTCGTCAGATTTTCCATTCTCATTGAAAGTTGTTTTGCTCTTGGACCCTAATTCATTTCATTAATTTTTCAATGTTTAAAAACATTTATAACGTCACGTGAATTTTATAATGCGTTGTTACAGCCGCAGGAGAAAACAATTTAAGAATATTAATTCAATTCACTGTAATATAATTAGAATCCAATATCAGACATCGAAACAAGCGAAATTAATTGAATAATTTCCAAGCGCAATTTAACTTTAAATTTAATTTTAAATTTCCATTAAGAAGAAAGAAACAAATTGGATTACTACTGTATAAAATAATAGTTTTTATTTCTATCAATTTTGATAAAATTATCTAAAACATCGCAATGTATTAAAAAACGAGAATTACATTTTGTTTTAAGACCTATGATAAAATTTCAAGGATGAAGAATTATCTCTCTATGGTTTCTCAAAACGAATAATTGCAATAAACATTCTGCAATTGTCATTAATGTTGTTCATTTTTTAAAAAAATTGTTTTTTTAAACTTTTAAAGAATTCTAAATATTATTGATATTGGCTAATAGTATCAGTACTAATAGTATCAGTACTATTAGTCAATAATATACTAAAATGATTATGAACTCTCATTTTTAAAGTTGACTGCATCATTATATTGTATGGCTAAAGCAATTAGTTTGTCCCATTTTCTGTTAACATTCCATAGCAAGTCGTTCTCTTTGTTTGCATTCATTAGTTCATTTTGTATTTAATGGCACGGTCAGGCAAAGTGCTATATTACAAAAAAATAAATAATAATAATTTAAAAATAAAACTAATATTATAATTTTATTAATAACATATTAACAATTTGTTGTCTTGAGAAACAAATTTTAAAAAATAAACTACAATATGTAAATATTCAACTTACTTAAAATGAAGTCGAAATGCGCTTAAGTTTATTAATAGGATGATCTCGAATTTGAAGAAACGCCTACTGAATGAATAGTGTTTGTCGAGTTCCTGAAAATAAACTTCAATTTTATTCAACTACAGTTACTGACAATTATATATAAGAATATTTTAATCATAGGGAACACAATACTAGCTTGTTTCTTACTGAGAAAGTTTCCGCAATTTATATTTAATAAGAAACTCTGGAACTCGATGTTGTTTTGAAAACAATCATGTCGTGAATGGACAAAGGTAAGTATATTTACCACTTACCAATTACGAATAAACGATAGAAATAATGATTTTCTGGGTTATTATCTCAGTCCAATAGAATGCTAAGTATTTAATTATCCTATTTTAATTAAAATTATTTTTAATTTAAAAGACTTTTCTTAGGCCCTCAGAAGATATCTGTCGAAGGAGGTAAGTATATATAACAGAGATCTATAAAGGGTTAAAAAGTATTTATATACCAACTGTTTTTTATTCAAACATTTTTATCCATAACGCATCTCCTAGAAAGCATGACATTAGTATAAAGAGGGCATCACTTTCCGGTATTATAATTATACCTCTATAAGCGTACAGTTACATATGGTTCTTAATGGTTTAATTGTGCCACTAGATTCTCTAATCATACAGTATATGGTTAATGCGTAAACATACACGCAGGGATGATTCAATAGGGTTGCAGATTGTGATAAGTTTTCGCACTAATTAGTTCTGGAGATGCAATGTGATTTCCATTACCTATTAGTATGAGAACAAACGCATAATATGAAGCACTATAAATCGAACAACGCAGAATGTCTGAGTAATATCAAGAGTTTTGTTCTCTATTAGAGAGGCAGATATGGGGCTTTAGCTCCATTTATTTCAATCGATATCTATTTTGATACGCATATGGATTTCTGTTATTTGAAAAGAGGAAATATATGCACTAACGTTTTATGAATTCATCTCTCTGCAGGATCAAACTATGCCTTTTCACTGAGTAAAACAGTATGGAAATTTTAACACATTGTGAGCCGGTAGCGCTGCGTGCAAAATATGATATGTATAAAGTGTTTAAATAATAGAAAGTGGACGAAAAAAAATTATGAAACATATAGGGTGGAAAAAAATGTTTAAAACGGTGACATAAGAGTTTAAGTAGAGTTTGACATTAACATTTAAAATTAAAAATAATATTAAAATGTTTAATAATTAAAAAATGATTTTTGTTATATATTTCATCAGAAATTTCAAATCAATAGATATCACCGCAACCGATCCAGTAATAAACATTGGATGATATTTTAATCTGCATGCTTACAAAAGTAAATATGGATAAATCGCTTTTTTACCCACTATCTATATAATGCCAGTGTGATAAGAAAATAACTTTACCCTACCGGCTGACAATGCTTTGAACGCATTCCAGTTTACCTGAATTTTCATCACAAATAGTTCGAGTCATACATCATTATGCATTTTTTAACTCCCCAAGTGCTTTCATATTTCATTCATTTTTATATATTTTTAATCGCAACGATTACGCTTCTTTTAAAAGCTTTATCGTATATTTTAGATGTTCCCACGTATAGATAAAAAATTTACATAGATTCATCATGTACTCTAGACTCGCTTACATCTTTGCATGTTCTTAGCAATCCATTACCTTTGAACGCTTTAAATATCTCTGGTAAACTTATGAGGCCTCTGAATTTCCATTTCGTGAGTCTTTTCGAATGAAAGACTTTTAGAAAATAAAAAAGCTGATCAAGATTTAAATTTGTCAATATTTTTTATGTCTTTATTTGTACCTGTCCCCTGCTTTAAACAAATATATAGCCCTAGCCGCCTACGGCGACCAGCTGGTCCGCCGTTCTTACAATAGTAATATTATATTTAAGAGATTAATAATTAACCCAAAGTAACTTCATATCTGTTAAGTATTAAAACTCAAAAAATCCATATCATTCTCAGTGCAAAACAAAATATGCATGCTAGGATAATTACTACTCTCTGTGTATAAAAAATTTGTACACCCATGCATAAAAAAATTAAGCACCTATAAAACATACATACATAGATTAATCATCATCTCTGCAGAATAAAACATGCAACAAATGATTGAATAATTATCATTCTCAGCGCAAAACAAAATATACATGCTAGAATAATTACTACTCTCTGTGTATAAAAAATTTGCACACCCATGCATAAAAAACATTAAGCACCTATAAGGCATGCATTCATCTGATTAATCAATATGTCTGCGGAATAAAAAACATG
>BGPR01001655.1:203168-216284 GCA_013235015.1 Araneus ventricosus | reverse complement strand
TTCAAAGCAATGAGTTTTTAAGAGTTAAGAATAGCAAAGAAATTTGGAATCCTTAAGGAATAAAAAAATTATATCTAAATAAAACTAAAAAGACTACATCAAGAGATTCAGCCAAAAGTGTCATAGTGTTTACAAGTTTTCTTACCTCAAGTAAAAATTCACAATAATTCTTTTGTCCACTTTTGTTTTATATTCACAAAGAAATGAGTCAATCTAAACAAGAAATGGTAGTGTCTTGGAGGTAGTACAGACAGAACGTCATAGCACAGCGTATGACGCGTGCAGTTAAACATTAGATGACAAATGGAGATACGTTTGTTATGTGACTGTAACGTGACGTGAATTGATTTCATTAATATACAAAATGAAACCAGCCAGCTTAAGGGCTGAATTTTTATGTTTCAGACAGTAGACTCGGGTAACCAAATTCGGTACTTTTTCGTTAACAGACAAAACCTAGTAACGGGGCTCCAGCCAGACAACGGGCCAAATCTTAGCGATAATTCACCAGATCTTAGTTATACTTCTAACCACAAAATCCCATCGATGAATATTGGCGCAAACGGAATAACACCAAAATTCAAGCTTGGCGATTGGATCTAATTAAAGGAAAATTAATTCAAACTGATTGGCGAGTTAGAGCCAGCCGAAAATAAGATATTTTCCATTACCTGGACAGAAGTCGAAACATGTGCAAGTGCGCCAAGAAAACAGCCTTAGTCGTGAAATTGGCGAGAAAAAGCGTGTTTTGCTGTGGTAGGTTGCGTCACTTATTAGTATCTTGGCACATATTTTCGGTTCTATCGAGCAAGCGGAAAAATACTGAAATGTAAAACGACACTCCGGACTCATGCCTAATTCCGAGTCCAATCCCAACCGAGGCTTTATAAATCTGGAACTACTATAAGTTTTCTACAGCAATATTTTACCTATATTCACAGAACAACAGATACCTCTATTCCAAAAAAGTCATTCTGTTAGAGAAGAAACCGAAACACAAATTTTAAAAATACAATTAAATAAAAGAATGTAATAATAAAATACAATTACAGGTAGCATATAACTAAATATATGTAGCTTATTACTTTAATGTACATGTTCACATAATTATTATTTAAAACTAGCGATGGTTATACGCCAAAATTTAAACGTAATTCGCAAAAAAATAGAAGCACATATCAGATTTCTGTAGATAAATTTCTTAGAACACAAGTGAAAACAACAACAAAGAATGAAAATAAAATGTTTAAAAACCCTTACATCATTCAAAAGCAAACCTACTTGTGACCTACACTGAAAAATATGCACATTATGAAACTGCATTTGAAGGATTAAAACGGGTCACTGCTTCCTTCGTCAAGTAACACCCGTAAAGTTAGGGAGACACCTCAGAAATGCTGATGATCCCATATCTTCCTAACTTCGGCAATAGTGTTTCTGGGACATCAGAGGTATTTTCCTCAAGCCCATATACCGACATTAGACAACAAAAGACTTTAAATATGAACCACCCTGATGTGGTCACGAAGCATGCACACAAAGCCAGCATTAAACATGATTTGTACAGAAGAAAAAACTAGTTCTTTCCATTCCTAAATAAGATGTTAGGAACGAGGAGCCTTTTTTGCCATCTCAATCGCTAAAACGTGTACATAATCTTACACTCCACAAGGTGTGGATGTCAATTTCTTTTTGGACCAGTCGTGAGGAAAGAGTAATTTAAAAACAATAGCTCCATTGTGGAGTAGTTATTTGTAGAATCCTCTTTGTACTATTCGCTTGCTTTGATTTCCTTCTTTTACAGAAAATTTTTCCTTTGCCGCTAATGATATAATACGACTGCAGACAACTTTATAGGTGTATATGATACATTTCCATAAGACGGACTTTTCCTTTTATGATTTCTCTGTGGTGGATTACTCATGAATAAAAAAGATCGAGCATTGCTTAGTTAAATCATTTAAAAAACATCAAAATATCGATTAAATTATCAAAAAATCAATAACTAAACGGCATTTTATCTCTCTGTAAAAATATAGAAAAGATAAGAATCAGATAAAACATGTAGAGTAAAACCTGTTTAGAGCATCTTTCAAGGGGCCGCTCCAAAACGACGTACTATCGAATTTTGATTCAAAATGCGATTTACTACTTGATTTAGCAGCACAATATAATGGTAAACGTCTGCTTTTTAATGGGATTTCTTATTTGGGCTTACAATTTCAGACAATACTAATAAAATTTTTAAATATATGAAGATCTAAAAAACTATCTTTTAAAAAATAATTGAGCAACATGTAATGATAATTACAAAACTTTTATTGCTGAACACTTCTTGAGTAGGGATACAACAATAGTAAATATATAGATAGCTTTACTTTCTTGAATTTTCGTCGAAAAACGTATCACAAAATTCAATTCTCATTATTGGACATATTGAGATATTTTAGAACATAATATTGTAATAGATAGAAATTAAAATGATAACTTTATTGAAATAATCTTTCTTGGTTTCTCTTTCTTTTTCGAGAAATTTGCAAAGAAATGCTAAAATTTCAGTTTTGCTCCGAAAAAAACCTATTTTGATTGTCATGGCGTTCGATTTTGGATTCTAATTAAATTATTGTGAATAGAACTTAGATCTTAAAAATCTTTTACCTCTATTAGTTTAGATGATGCACTGTTGAATACCTGGGGGGGGGATCTAAAAATTTTTAGCACTGAAATAATTATAAATGAATCGGGACCATGGCTAATTGGTGTACTAACGAAAACGAGTATTAACGAGAGTCGTAGCAAAAAGATTTGACTGTGTATGAATAAAATATTTGAAATGAAAGGCGTTTTTAAGTTTCTAAGACATACATGAAAGTTATTTCAATTTCAAAAAAATAAATAATACTATTCTTCCCTTGAACCAAATTTTCACAACTCCATTTACTCAAATTTAAAAAAAACTAATCAAAATTTAATCATTATAAACGAATATCAATACCAAAAAGTACAAAACAGCACTGGCGATTCAAGAATAAAATGGCAAGATTATTTATTTCAAGGGCATTTATATTTAATGAAACGAGTAAAATAAAAAGCAAGTAATTACAATCTCCATTCAAATAAATTAGGTATGGTATTCTCTTCAAACCAAAAACAATTTCCACTCTCAGTATTCGATTAGTATTTGTTAAACGACCAGACATTTCGTCACTAGCCATTAAAAGCTTTCGCTATAGTTTGTGAGGAAGAATGAACTCCATTCAAATTGCATTCTAAATGGTAGGCAAGGACATCGTACGAGTAAAGATGGCAAGGACTTGAATAGATGATGATGAAGTAAGACAGCGATTAATTCCAGACATGCGAGAACACCCATGCTTGAAGTAATCATTTCTTGTCGCTGGAGATGTTAAACAGCAATCGAGGTGTTGTTGCTGAGTGTTAGCATAATGCAAGATTGCTTTGCACGAAGCATTTGCTTTTGAAATTAGTTCGCATTGTGTTTATCTGAGAGTAGAGGTATGTGAGATAAATTATTTTTAAGCTGAACACAAAAGTTGAATCCTCTTCCTGATTTATTCATACTTGGTGACTTTAATCCTTTTCGCCAAAAGATAGATTCAGCCTGTACTCTGGAATGGAGTTGTAAATCAAGGAGGAATTTCTATCTATTTCTGGAACCAGTGGCGAATCCAAGGGGGGCGGCTATCGGGCTACAGCCCTCCCCCCCCAAGAGCCAAGCCAGAATTCTTGATTTTATTTAACATCATTACAACTGTTTTTTCTTAATTTCCCTCTTCTTAAAAAATAATAAAAACATTTCAACATTACTTTCTGGCTTGACAGGCTCGAAAATTTTCCTAATTTTGTAGTCATTCTACTCGTACTTGTAGCTTTGACGCGGTCGAAGACACTTTTTGGCTAGTTATTTCATTGTAATTTTTATTAAATTACCGAAAGTATTGTATTGTTTTTTATGATTCTTATTGTCAGGTGAGTCAAGTCTGTAAAGTTAAAGTGTTTTGGTTTACTTTAGCCTTGAGGTTTGATATTCATCATGATGATATAAAGTTTTTTTGACCTAAGCCCCAAGATGACCTGAATCCTAGATTCGCCACTGCCTGGAACTTATAACTCTTCCACATCCATATCAAATAGACAATCAGATAAAATTTATTTCGTGCTGTCATTATGTTTATGATTTGATTGGAAAAGGATTTCAAGGCTGTTGGTGGGGGTCAAAACCCTTGCTTTAAATTGATTATAGATTACTTTGTAAATGACAGCAAAAGTTACTCGAAATACTGGACTTAATAGAAAGAATCCTTCATAGACTGTTAATTTTTCATGTATGCTATAAAATGAGTAGAAAACGCGGTTGAAATCTAGAAGATGGTACACACTCTTAAAATGGAGCCAAGTCGCCAAAGCTAATACATAATACCTGCATATAGCTTTGGCGACTTGGCTCCAATGATATACAGCGGTCAACATCTTGCTTTGGCGATTTGGCAGCGTTCTAAGAGTGTGTACCAACTTCTAGATTTCAACCGAAAACGCAATGAACACGAGTGATACGTTTCTATATCAAAACGCAATGTAAGTGGGCTTTAGCATACTAAATAAGGAAGCTTATAAGTTGAAATTTCTCCAGAAATGTATCGATTTTGCAAAAACTACACTGATTCTCTGCAATTCTCTCTCTCTCCCTCTCTATTAACTACAACGATTCTCAAACTTGCATCAGCAAGAAATGCTATATTTAAAATTATTTGCCAAAATGGTCAAAAATGCTTACAGTAAGCATTGCAAATATAAAATTTAGAAGGGATAACAACAGTGGCGAATCCAGGGGAGGGGCTATCGGGCTGCAGCCCCCCCCAGAGCTAAACCAAAATTCTTGATTTAATTTAAAATCACTACAACTGTTTGATAATAATTTTCGTTTTAAAAAATAGTAATAAAATCGTGACAACATTGCTTTCTGACTTGACAGGCTCGAAAATTTTCCTACTTTTGTAGTCATACCACTTGCACTTGTAGCGTTGGCGCGGCCGAAAACATTTTTTGGCCAGTTATTTCATTGCATTTTTTATTAAATTATCGAAAGTATTGTAGTGTTCTTTATTATTCTTATTGTCAGGAGAGGAAAGCTTGTAAAGTTAAAGTGTTTTGGTTTATATAAGCTATGAGGTTTGACATTCGTCACTACGATACAAAATTTTTATGACCTCAGCCCCCTCCAGACCCGAATCCTGGATTCGCCACTGGATAACAATTATCATAAAAAATAAGTAGCTTTTCTCATGTATTCGCAAAATATTGTAAAACAGAGATAGTTAATGACATAACAACTGCTATAATACGACAATTTAAAATACACAAAAAGGGCCAACTTAATTTAAGCAGCATGTGATGATATTTAAATAAGCAACGTGTGATGATGGAAATTACAATACACAACCCCATTTATATACTTAAGATTGCTATCCAAAATACTAACAAACTAAATACTTCTAAATATTTATGTTATACAAAGTTACAATATGAAAAATTGATCTAGTTGAACTGAGCACAACATTACACTAGATTTGCGGAAAAATTGCTGCGACAATAAGCCAAAGACTAAAAACCTTACCTGAATTAGGACGAAAAATATCCTATATAACTTTCCGTCGCATATACAACCAAAAAATGAATAAAAACACAGTTTCATCCACCTTTCACAAAATACACACCAAAAAAAGAACTTTTGCAGATCTGACGGCAACTGAACACAAAGCCAAAGACTCAGCAGATTTCAAAACAAGTTTTAAGAAGTATAGCAACGCTGCAGTCACGGTATCTAGTGGCACGCGGATAAGGATTATAAGTAAATAAAATTATTTTGCCCCATGTTATGAAAGAAATTGCTAACGGGAAACAATACGGAATTGCTGTGTCATCTGACAGCCCCTGACAGTTCGAATGGAAGGCCTGCTGCTCGATCTTCCGTGGCTTGATTTCTTTGTCGTCAAGTTTTCTATAAAGCAGGCAGCGGCGATTAAAGATGACCTAGCGTTTTTAGATAGGATTGGAAGTCACAACAAACGCAAAAATCCTTTCTATATCTATCTGTAAGACCCTTGAAAACAACGTCATTATTTCCCATCTGAGGTATTGTTCTTAAATCGGTTTTCCTGGTTTGAATAGTTTCTTTCAGAATTTATTTTATTCTTAAGAACCAACCTGTGCAGTGTTTATTGTATGTAAATGAAGGCATAATTTGCAGATAAAAGCTATTATTGTATTTCGGATTGCATTATTTTCACGGAAAGTTCGAACACGATATATTCTGCTATGACTGGACTAAAATATCTGTTATAATCCATATTTTACTTTTAATCATGGTACATCGATAAGCGAGTTAAACAGGCTACGATAGTTACATTTTTAATTTGTGCATTTTTCTGAAGAATCATTTGATACAATACAAAAATGTTTAACTGTGCACTGAAATTTTGCCAATCGTTTTGCAAAATTTGTATGGAAATATTTACCGGATGAAAATAAGAAAATTCAATAACAGCCATTGCACAAAAGTTCTAGGAACAAATATAACATTAATCAGAAATCATGCGTTTATAACTGTCTCGGACTTAAACAATAATATAATTTATTGATTACAAATGATTAACCATTAAAAATTATTAAGTTATTTGATATAATTAGAATATACATGTAATAAACCATTTGGGTTGAAATCTAAAAGTTGGTACACACTCTGAAAATGGTGCCAAGTCGCCAAAGGCAATGCAAGTATTACTTTCATTAGATTTGGCGACGTGGCGTTAATGAAGTACAGCGGTTAAGTTATTGCTTAGGCGACTTGGCGGCGTTTCAAGAGTGTGTACCAACTTCTAGATTTCAACCACCATTTGTATGGTAAAACCTCATAAGACGACATTACTTTGAAATTAAAGTACTTTTCCTTGGGAACAGCTTTGATATACGGCATCACTGGCGATATTTTGTTATTTGGCGACTTTTTTATTGCGTAAACAAACATGGCGTGCGACGATTGTGTTGTCTAAACAAACATGGCGACTGTTTTTTTTTGCAAAGCCAAACGTATCATGGTTTACGCAACAAACAAAGTCGCCAAATAACAGAATATCGCCATTGATGACGCATATCAAAGCTGTACCTTTCCTTGAAGTCTTCTCAGGGACCATATTTGTGTTAGATAGTACAATTATCGCAATCGAAGTTTTCGCTGCACTGAACATTCTTTCTACCAGTTTTCCGAATGAGTTTAGCTACCAATTCAGGGTTCGTACTCATAGTGTAATCTTAGCACATGAATTAATCTTCTTACTATCCTTAATGTCCTCTGTGGCTTTCGAGTCGATCGATACACTCATGTGATATCAAATGTTTAGATGACTAACCTTATTTTAAATATGACATTAAAAAAGTTTCAACAGGATAAACTCGTCATGCTAGGTAATCAAATAAATAATACCTACGTAAACGGCAAGTAAAATTTTAGAAATCAAATCAGTACAAGACAAACAATATATCCAATAAAGGCATTACACAAAAACTAAACCTGCAAATTATCACAAAACTTCAAGACCATTTGTTCACCAACAGAAACATTTGACATAAATAAAATATTGCATTTAAGATACGCAAATTATAATATCAAAAATCAACTTCGGAACTAGAACCGTTAATAGCCATTACATAAAGACATAGACGATGGATTATATCTCTCCATTATCAAAAGTTGTCTCATTTGTTGATGCCCAGCCTCATTAAGCTTATAAACTACAATGATATTTGTTTAATACGATAAAAGAAAATCAGCGGAAAGAAAATCCTCCAATTATTCTTTCCGCTTATCGATCCCAAATACCACTTAATTAAGCTGCTTAATATAAGCAGGGCATTTAAGCTGCATCGTTACGCAGTATAACCATATTTATACTCTCCTGTTAGAAGCATATGAAGATAATGTAGTACTACTAACCTGAATTCCACGACATTTCAATGCTCTAATCCCACTCAATGGCCAACTAAGAAAACACGAAAGAAGACAATCACAATGGAAATCTCCTGCAGCATTAGTGACAGAAGCGAATACCAGACGAAAAGCTAATGACCACTCGCAAAACTCCACCAAAAACTAATCTTCCGAAGGCTCCAGACTAATCTTCCAGCGTACCCATCTCGTGCCAACGATTATTCTCGGCCGTGCTCACACAAAAGGTTAAGAACTATTACTCAATCACCAAGCCGAGACGAGTCATCTGTTAACTAACAGTTAATTCCCAGGGGGGTAGCCTAGGGCATCACCGAGAGTCGGAAGAAATCACCACTCCAGACAACGCCCAATTATTGACTGTGGTCAAAACACTCAAGAAGAAAGAGATGGGGTACCTCTTTTTTTTGGCCATGCTCTAACTCTGGATACTAAGACGCGTGCAATTATGTTACAATTTTTACATATTTACAGGAAATCAGGCTGTTATATGCGTCGCCGCTGGTCGTAAAAATTGTCAAGACGGTGGGTTGGTCGCACGCGACCGCCCGCTGAAGCATGACGCTGTTATTTGGAAAGAGAAATTTCGGAAACTTATAATTCTAAAAGTCTGGCAAAGGAGAATAGAAGCCGTTTGCGTCAACAGACCTATAAATAATGCATGGGCAGTGACATTTTTTAGGAGTGGTCGCAGAAAATTTAATCGAGATCCTCTACTGCTTTTATGTATTTAGGTAGACATGGCTCAAAAGTCTTCTTTCTTCTTACAATTGCTTCTAATTAGGGTTGCTACTTACATTACGGACCATAGTTTAAATCATAGTAGTTAAGTACCATTTTTCATAGTAGGCAAATCTATTTATAATGGTATTTGAGAGTTCTTTCCCATACAGAAAAATCATTAGTTCTTAAATTTTCCATTATTCATACACTACTTAGTCACAATCATCGTCACTGACAGATTACAAGAAAATAGGATACATAAGAGCAGTGCTTTAGTCAAACAAATGTGGCTTTCAACAAATATATAAAAATTTTATTTCAGAGTATTAAGCTTATTTTCCTGAAATTTGTTTAAATAAAGACCCAAAGAAAATAAAAATTGAAAAAAAAATTAAAAAAAGGGAGGGCAATAATTCTGATGGCGTAATAGTGAAATATAGAAAAAGATAAATTTAATTACAGATTTTAGATTTCAAACAATGAATTAATTTAATGAATTAATTAATTTAAAGTATATTTTGACTATTGTCAAAATATATCTTTTATAGAAACTTTTGATAATCCAGGACAAGCAATTTGTCTTTGAAAAAAATCAGGTTACTCATTATACTATTAATCAAATTACTCATTATACTATTAATTAATACTACTCATTTTTAACACACTTTTTATTGCATAAATATCTTTAAAAATAAAAATCTGCAATTTAAATGCATTTAAATAAATTGATAAAATAAATTTAAAAGCATCCTTTGTAAGAAAAATTTTCACTAATACGATACAAGAAAAACAATTAAAATTTTGCCTCTTTCGACATTATAAATACTAATTTTAAAACTTTGGTTTTCCCTCCAACCATTTTGCAATCATAGATTTAAAATTAATCTTGCAGGTGCATCCACGACCAAAACCTGATGTTTATTTACTTTAGGAAAACTAATCAAAATATTGTAGTCAATTGCCCTAAGCCTAGATTTATTTTTCTCTCTCTCTATTTTTTAAAATCCAAGAGTAGATTTCGCAACAAATGATTTGCAACTGCGATTAAAGGCATTCGAAAGGCAATTAATGCGTATCTTCAGTGTAATTAAATGAGGTCTAGCAATCAAATTCTTTCGGCGGAATTCTAGAAAGAGAAAGATATGATGTAATTACTTTTTCTAGCGGTCGACAGGAAAACCAATAGAATGCTATTTCTTCTCCGAAAGAATGCTTGACTATGCATTGATATAGTAGGTTCTTTTTCAATAATGCCAAAATGCCGCATAAAACCAATTGTTTGCTGCTGCAGTGAATGCCAATCCGAAGAGGACGTTTATATTGAGATCAGCTGTCAATTGTGTAGGAATACCACAAGAATGCTGTCCTCTTCTCTTCTTCTGGGGCTGTCCTTCTTGGCTGCTTTTATTTCTTTTATTTTCTTTTTTATAGGGTCCCGCTAGTCTTTAAACGATATCTGTCTCGCTAAATGTCAAAGTTTAGTGCTAAAGGTTTAGTTAAAGCTTGGAAAGCGGGAATAATTTTAAAAAACGATATAAATAGGAGTATTCAATGTAATAAGAAAACAATTTTAGACATCTTACATCACTTAATCATTTGTTGGTTGATTTTAAAATGCAGCAGGCCAGAGAAACTTTACAAAGTGATAAACAAAATAGCATATCACTAATACTGTGAGAAAAATCAGACGCAATTTTTTTTTTATTTAATAGCTAGATTTTTCTTGGACCTTCATTCTTCAAGTATTTCTTGAGGACGACGAAGTAATTGGAGTATTTACTCCTTGTTAAACCCGATAATTTGTTATTGTAAATGAAATACAGAAAATTAAGTATTAACAAAAAAAACCCAAATAGTATAAATGAATATCTGTAGAAGAAAGGATTCGAATATATGTTACAATCCTGATTATATATATGACTTCAAACAGATCTAATTTAAGCCCAATTTTAGAACTGAAGCTAGTTATTTATGGATCCCAACGCGAAAGACGCGCCACAATTTTACGACATAGTTATCATAAATTAGATTTTTATTAAAATTTAATCAGCATTATTAAAATATTATAGTATTCGTATGTTTATTAATATATTTTTCTATACCAATTACAGGTATTTTTGCCACTTCTACGCTACTTTGGATAATTTCAACAATTAATGAAAGAATAATCGTAATTTTTCTTCCAGATAGCATCTGTCCGACATGCACTGTCGAAAGCCTTGAGTTATGCAGAAGATATGATCTTATACTAATTTTTCGGAATACAAGAAAAATTTTGGAAAATTTTTCACACTAAGTGTAAAATTTTGGTTCATCGTCCAAACAAACGCCCTCGGTTATTCTTGGCTGTGCTGTCAACATTTCTAATGCAGTTGGTGCCAGCAATGTTACTTTCTCCAGGCAATTAATGCAAAGACGTTAATTTCCAATTTGAAAATGCATCTTTTGTTGTTTAGTTAACTTTTAATTTTTTTAAAAAATTGTTGTTGAACGTACCAGTACAGTTTCATTATTATTGACCCTGATATTATCTCAGGCAATAATTCAGATAGTGATCATGGATTACATCAGCAATAACGAACCGCTCATTGAGTGCTCTTAAAGAACAGGCCATTGTCTCTGCGCTTGATAGGTAGAGACTATACAAAGCCAAAATCAGACAGCAAGGAGAAAAATAAACGTCATTATTTAAGGTATAACCGTGGATTCAAGCACTCTTTCACATAAGTATTGACCGCAAACACGTCTTGCAACCAACATGCATTAATGTTCAAACTGCTTTGCAGGACGACTTCCTGCAGTCAACGCGCTTCCATATATTACGACTGCTCAAGGTATCCTGAAATATTCCAAGTCTCTTATCAACAATACTTTTCCAACTCACCTCCCACTGCCTCCTCTCGATAGATAGTGTCCGAAATGTCCGTGGCTCACAATAAAGGGATTTAAGCGCTATTAACGCCATTTGGGTCAGTAGAGACAATCAGAGGATGACCGTGTTTAACCAGCCGCAAGATAATGCACCGATCTCCCTCCCAACACGGTTTAACGCCTGATAAAACCGAATCGGGATTAATGGAATCTCTGCCCTTCCCCAATATGCAGGGAATGCTTGGCGCACGCAACAGAATATCTGCCAACCCCACGCGGATGGCTTTCACGCTCGCTTCGATTTAGCCCAGATCAAAGGCATACTCAGGTTTGATGGCCACTGCACAGAGTGAAGTTGGTGGATCGCAGATTGGATTTGGGAGCAGAATAGTACTGGTGATCCCAGATTCACAACATCCGCCGATATAGATGGTGTATAAAACGTGTAGAAAGTTGCTTAGAAAGTACAGAGTGATGACAAAAATAGTGCATACGGGTTTTTTTATAGAAGTTCAACCAAAGAGCTGCTTAACATATTGCAATTTGTATTTAACTAGTTAGTATTTAAGTGAATACAAATTTATATGCGAATAATAAGGTAGGTTTTTGAATATAATTTATATGTTATGCCTAGGAAACCATACGTCATTCCTGCCGATTTCCTTTATATGAGGGTTTTATCAGAAACAAGGGGACTCATGGGTTGGGTCTCGGTTTCGGCACAGTAGGCTAGCGGTTTCGAGACCGAATTCAGTTAAGATATCTGTCGTGTACGCAGGCCTGTTGAATACGCTGGAATCAAACGTCTTTCTGCTCATTTGGGGTGAGATTTTGGAAAGCGGTTGCCGGCTCAGGTGTCTTCATCTGGCAATAGTCAAAAATTACGAGGTTTGTTCCAAAATAGCCCTCGTGAAGTTTCTAAATGGAGCGTTAATTAATTAAACAGCACATGGTCAGAAGGAAATTCTCACATATAGTGCATGTATCTGTTCTTGCGTTAAGGCAGAAAAATCACACGATTGCATATCTGTCAATAAAACAGAATATATGAAATTCTTTATAGCAAAAAATCTTTTCCCCATAACAAATAAAGACACAATACATTAGCTTTAACTATACATGTTTCAACACGTGGCAAAATATTTGTAAGAAAAAAATACTAAATAAATAATCAACAAGAAAGAATTGTGTTTAAAATACCTCAAAAATATTAAAACTTAAAAACGGCACAACTAAGAATGAATTTTTCTTGAAAATACTGCGTTGAAAATAACCGTTTTCCGAATTCTAATTTTTCTATATTAATTTTAAAGGTAATTTTGGTACAAATTCCGTGTTATAGAATATTCATTTCCTTTCCTTTTTAACCCCAGTAGAAATGTAGTATTAGATTGTGTAAAAAAACTGGAAAATGTAACCATCCAAAATAACTTTTTTCCAAGTATTTCAAATAAATTTGAACACATAATTCGAAATAAGTAATTTTTAAAAACTATCAG
>BGPR01001655.1:118783-182593 GCA_013235015.1 Araneus ventricosus | reverse complement strand
TATTGTACGATATTGAACAATATTCGCAATATTGTATAATATTGTACAATATCATATAATATTACATAATACAGAATAATATCGGACAACATGTTGTGCTACCTGGGAATGGAACCATCTAATCTAACTTAGGCATTTTTTTCTAAATACCTTCCGTGAAACACTACATAAATAAAAAAATATTTTACGGACCAACAAAATAGTAAGATGAAACAAGAAAGTGAATCAAGAATTAACTAAATAAAAATAATTTGATAAGTAAATTACAATATGCTTGAATTTAGACTGGCCGACTTAATTACTTTGTTCACAATCTGACAGAAGAAGGTTATGGCAGAATTTAAAGATAACAATGCCAGAATTTTAGGACCCCAATGGGTGTCTCCAAGATGACTCCATTCGGTGTTAATACTAGGGATGTAATGAATATTCGGAAACTATTCGGTATAAGCAAATATTTGGCCGAATATATTCAGGATAATAATTTTTTAAATGTGCGCTTTTAAATACACATTTAACAAAATTTACGAACTGCAAATTGATAAACTTGCGAACCTTAAGAAATTTCCGCATTTTTTTCCGCCAAATAAGTGGACACTCCATCCTACCTATTAGAAGTTCTTTATCAAAATAGGAATGTACTTCTAGTTATTTTAATTTATCCATTTAATTTTCCTCAGTGTTTCTGTGTCTGCCATTGCCATGTTCTGCAATGATGACTTTTATTGCTTTGAAGCAATCCCAAAATGAAGAGTTTCCAATTTCTTATTATTGCAATAAAGATATTTAAAATATTACAAATATACATAAAGCTATTAACAGTTTTTGAATATAAAAATAATAAAAAAAAACTCAATTATATTTAATCTTAAATTTTTTCATTCAAAATTTGAAAGATATTTCATTTACAATCAAAAGTGAAATGTTTTTAAAAATTTGGTATTCGGTATTCGGCCTGAAATTTGGACGAATATTCGGTATTCGGCCTGAGATTTGGATAAATATTCGGTATTCGGCCTGAAATTTGGACGAATATTCGTTATTCGGCCAAATCACTATTCGTTACATCCCTAGTTAATACCCATACTTTAAGAACCACTGTTTTAACTCGACGATTGCGAGTGCACCGATTGCACCGTTCATACTACGAAAACGTCAAGACAGCAGATAAATGTCTGCTTCACATGCATTTCCACGATGTTCTACGACCGTGTGTAGTGACCATTAAGGGACTTGAGTAAATCATTTCAGTCTGAACATCAAGGCAAAGATAAAAATGAAGGTCAGGTGATAGCATAGTTTTCATAACGTCACAGAAAGAGAAAAATTCGTGCAACAAAATGGGCAGGAATAGGACGCAAAAAAAAAAAAAAAAAAAAAAATGAACACAAACCAAAATACATAGCCTTCAAATTATACAGAAAAATGCACAAATTCACCACAAGGTTTACATTCAATAGTAATGGTTGCTTCTTAAAATAATTACTCAAAAAAAGTGATCATGAATTCACAAATCCGGTCGAACGCTGTAAAAATTTTGGCATTATTTCGAAGCAGCTAGGAAATTGTGAACCAACTACTGTCTTTCCGCCACAAGAACTGTCGCCGCCAAATTGTCTAGTTTACGGCGGTCGCGATAGTAACAGGTTATCGTAGGAAGAATCCATTTCTAGTAGGTAGAAGTTTATTCAAATGTGTTCGCCGCAAACTGGCCCCAAGAATAAAAAACCCCGACTTCCGTTGGATTCCTCCTATTCAAAATGGATCTACCCTAGCATAACCAGTTGCTATAGCGACCGCCGTAAACTAGACAGTTTGGCGGCGACAGTTCTCGTGGTGGACAGACAGTACCACTTGACGGATTTGAGAACATAAGTGAGCGAAATTTGCTATGGAAAGCCGAAACTACTCCGATCTGTTGCAAAACAAACTACTAATAAAACAAAAACTAATTTTGGGAAAATGTAGCACTAGAATTTCTTCTTTAACTTTTTATCAAATCAGCTATTTCTTAAAATAGGTATTTTGTAGTTGGTTACAGGTTGTACAACCGCATCCGACTGCGCAAAGGTTAGATCTAAAAGTATTATCCTGGTTTAGTTCAGTTAAATTCACATGCCGTTTTGAAGCAATACGCAGGCTATTTTGGGAGGAATTTAATCATTTTGAACAGTGGTCAGATGTGGAGGATGACACCTGAGCCGGCATCTCCTCCACAAATTTCCGTATCACAGCAACGTTTGATCCGCGACATATTTAACGTGCACTAGGTTGTAACCTCCAGGAATCTTCGGGAATGGCATTTTGACCAATCGATCCTCTGAGTAATTTTTGCACTTCGTGCCGTAATACATCGAAGGAAGATTATTTACAACAGATGACTTTAAAACTGCGAATTAATCTTAGAATTATAGTTTCATATCACTTTTAATACTTAAATGTAAGTTTTACTTTTTACTAAATTACATTGTGTAGAAAAAGATTACATTAATTTACTAGTTATTAATTAAATCGGATGAATGACACACATAATTTCTATAGAGCCTATAACTGCAATCTGGATTTTTTTTATAACTAAAAGAAAAACTTCATCAAACTGAACAGTATAAAGATGAAATCTCAATCCTTCAAACTCCTTTGTCTTTAACATAAAGATTTAATTAAATATTCATAGGAGAAAAATGAATGCGTTTATCTGAAATCTAACAAGTTACCATGTCACTAGACATAAATCCAGATTAGATCCAAGCAAATGGTAAACACACCACCCTATAAAACGCTACAAAATGGGAATCACGCATATCAAAACTAAAACTTGAATGAGAGAAAAAATCTTCCAGCCCAGGCATTACGTTTTTTATTTCTTCGCAAAAATATACATAATAGGAGTATTCCTACGGATCTGGGCACTTACGCACTTTTAGTCAACGCTGGAAGACGCATTTTATTTGTTCAGACGAATGGCCGGGCCCCATGAAATCCAATTCAGATGGGTAACGAGCCTTGAGCTAAGCAAGGAAGAAATTACGTATTAAAATGCATGGAATTTTTTTACGGAATAAAAAATCGTAAACTTTATTGTTTCATGGTTGTTCCCTGCTTTATTTTTTTATATTTTTGGAAAAGAGCCATGCTCTTTTCGAAATGTGGATTCTGTTATGATTTGGCAACGTGCATTTATTCTTTTTTTATTTTAATATTTTTTTAGATGTTTAAAATTTGCTTTTGCTATAATAAAGGATGAATTGTTTTAGAAAATGGAAAAAGTTTAGTTGGCAGTTTCCACATACGAGGCCCAAAGAGCTGAAAATTTTCGGACCAAATCGATGAGAATGAGTTTTGCAGATATTTAAAGTACTGAAAAAAGATAGAAGCATATTTAGAACTTTGGGTTTTAAGCAAAAAGCAGCTTCTAAAATGCTTGCCACTGTTTTGATTAACAGAAATTTTAGCCACGAAAATATATGAAGTCTTCCACAAAACTTACCAAAAACAAAAAGTTTGTTCATGGCCTTCTCGTATTCAATTACTTTCTTTCAATTTAAGACCTGTCCAAATGGATTAATCATAATATTAAAAATCAACTTAAATTTTTAAAAAATTAAAATTTTTTTAAATCAGAATTCCATTCTTTGAAAAGTTTACTGCATCAGCTAATTATCGATTTGTCCGTGCAGTTTAATAGGAAAAGGGCACAACTTGGCCAACTGCGCCAAACACGAAGTTGAAGGTAAATAGTAAGTTTTAATTAAAAAGCGGATAAATTAGAAAAAGGTTGTAAAAAACTGTAAAATATAGGATCAGGAAAACAGCAAAACCTGTATTTTGTAAAAAAACTGATGGTAAAGAATGATTTCCTAAGTGATAAAAGCATCTGAAAATAATGAATCCGGTGACGCATAGAGTGTTTGACAAAAAGTATATTAGCCAGTTAAATGGAGAAGCAATGCCTCCCATTACTAGGAGCCTTATCTATTTCCTATGTTGGTTTGCAGCTCTAAAATCAACACTTCATTGGCAAAACAGAAAAACAATACAACCTTCCTCAAATAGTAGGTATTGCCAATAATGCGGATAAAACCGTGCTATTTTTGTAAAATAAGTAATATAACTGTATATATATAGTATTATATATATACAGTCATATTACTCTATAATAAGTATAACTATATAAGTAATATAACTGTGAAATGAACTCTTTTGACAGTTAGCAAGAATGGCATGTGTTCGATAAAGAATAATTTTTAAATGAATAAGCTGATAAACGAAAACCTTTTAAGAGTACCCTTATTGTGGTGCATAACAGTTCAGAAAATAGCCAGTCAATACATGAATTAACCCTTTAACCGGCTGGAACGTAGAAAGTCGCTCTATGATGACTGTTCTAAAACCGGCTAAGTCGCAGAAAGTCGTTCTTCGATTATTACTCTTAAACCGGCTCCGGCGTAAAAAGTTGCTCTCTGTTTATTAACAGAAAACCGGCTACGAAACATTTGTGTTCACCATTTAACTACAGAGAAGACGTTTTCAAAGCATTCAGCTGAAATATTTTTGCCGTTCAAAGGGTTAATAGGAAAATTATAAGGCGACAAATGAAAGCGAGCTCAGATAATCTCAATAGTTCTAAGATCATAAAAATATAAATAATAATAAACTTAGAAAATAACATTTTTATTAACAAAAAGCTTATTGATTTCACGATGACAGACGGAAAACTTTATTTTTGTGAAAAGGCAGCGAGACAATTTCAAAAGAAGAATGGAAAACAGCATTTATAATAAAGACATCTAAAGATGGCATATTTTGATTCTACCATTTCGTTTTATCAACTCTGAAATAGATTTCAGTTTTGTACTGATTTTGTTGGATGTATTTCTACACAAATGGGAGAAAGAGCTTTTGGTATTATAAATGGAATTTAGATTCCCCAGTTGTATATTTTCAAAAGGACAATTTTTCCAATTTATTATGTGAAAATATACATAAAATTGATTCATTTCATATATATTATAATAGAGAGAGGAAATGGAATGCTTGTAGGAATAAATGAAAACCCTTTTAAGCTGTTTTCTATACAAAACTGATATTCTATACATTTTCCGAATATAGCATGATATTATTATGCTTATATACGGATTTTTTCCGAATTATTTTGATTCCAACACAACTGTGTTATTTTTCATTTTTTAAAAATGATTTACAAATTCCTTCGAATAATTTTATTTAAGACAAAGAACTTCAATGCAGGGTTAAAACAAAAAATATTATGTTTTGAGCATCTTTTGTGATGAATAAAATCTTATAAGGATGTAAATTAAATACGCATGTATGAAAGTTTTATTTCTACAGTTCCTGCTTTGTTGTAACCTTTGAGTATTGTTAATTTTGAAGATATTTCCCAGGTTTTGAAACATTTGTCTATAAACTGAATTCTTAAGATAAATGAAAATACTGAATATTTTATTAATAAATTATGTACTTATTTTTTCAATGAAGGATGTTTATTCATTTAAAAAAGAATGTAATAATGACTAAGAGAACAGATTTTAAAAATTCTATTGAACAGAAAACGAAACAAAGCAGAAAGAAGAATATATAAAACACAAATGTTTTTTAACACACATTTTCCCTGAAACTTGAAAGTTATAAAATTAAGAAAAAATGCAATATGACAAGTAAAGGAATTGATGACATCTATCATTAAATTTATAAAAAATATCCAAAAATAATATTTTCGTCGTTCAGGCAGAAGTCACTAATTCCAAAACTGTAGTTTCGAGATGTATTCATTTTAAACTTATTTATTTTCGAGTCGTTAAAAGAATATTTCATAGATTTCTAGCTGCAATGGTTTATTTACTGATGTTTAGTTAGCAAGTTTCTATCCTGAAATAATTAATCGCAAATTCTAATTTACTGCAATAGTCTGTCAAAAGATTTTTCTGGACTTGGTGAATTCTGCCTGAATGACGACGATATAATCTCAGCAGTGAAAATGTTTTCATTTTCAGCAAGGGAAAAATAATTTAGCAAAGCAAAATTATTGAATTAACTTTCAAACAAAGAGTTGCAAAATTACAATCCAACTAGTTTCATGAATCATCTGCTGATAAAAAGAACAATTCCATAATTACAAAATTAAAGCATTAATTAATCACAAAAATAAAGGGAAAAATAGAACAAAAGAGAACATTACAAGCAAAGTTACATATTGCAACATGTGTACTTCATTTATATTTTCAGACTTTCAACATTTGGAATAAAAATAAGAGGAAAAAGGCTGCAGCCTTCGATTCAGGAAACAGCACCAGAATTGAGCGAACCATTTTATCAGCTGCCGACTGACTGACTACATGTGCGCAGCTGTTCAAATCTGTGGATTAAGCAGAATGAATCAGGCTTGTGTTCCATGATTTCCAGCACGATTATGAGCTCAGGGTAATAAAAAAGGTTCTCGACTTATGAACGAAGTGATGGAGAGCCTGTTGCACTCGTAATATTTTGACATAAGAGTAGAGAAATTCTCTGTAGAAAAAAAACAGAACAAAAAAAACATTCTGTTTCTTAAATTATGAGCGTCTATGTTATGTTATGCTATGATGATGTTAGCAGAAAATGTTTCAAAAAAGATTAGTGAAAAATCGATAATTTTTATACATTTAGATAAATGACAACAGCATTTGTTTAGTAAAATATTCATTCAAAGGTAATTCTAATGTTAATCTTATATGTATCATTAGCATGTTCGCTTTTTGAAATTAATTTTGAATATTCTAAAAGTTATTAAAAATTATTTACTTTATAATATCAATCTGAGAAAGGAAAGCATTTTACTTTAAAATTGTAATTTAAAATTACGGTTTTTAATTAATTAATTTATTTAAAGATTTCTTTCCAAAAACGTTTTTTTTTCCAATTGCTTTTTCCGATATTTCTAAAACTAAACCGATCTGCGGCAGAGGTTTAAAAAGTAAAAATCGTGCTGTGCAGGGTTAACAAAATAATATTGTAGCGAGATAAATTTATTTTCGTAATATCATGTCTGAAATATCTGCTGTTAATGTTTCAATCGTGTTCCAATATTCTACTTAAAAACAGTCTAGAACTATTCGGTGGAGAGTTTTTTTTAGAATTCGTATTAATAGAAAAAATACTTAACATGTTGCCATTTTCTTTTAGATTGTACTCACGAAGGTAACACCCATTTTGAAAAGAAGATTTTGAATTCATTAATTAAAATACCAAAAATTTTCTTACAAAATCAGTCTTCAGAGAATAACATATGTATTAGTGCAGCACGAATTGTATAAAATAAAGAAGTAACCTTTTAATAAAAGAAGAATTTGGAGCAAGAGAAACGCCCAGAGTTTATAAACAGAACTTGACCTTCATTACTTTTGTTTTAACAATCAGGAAAGCTGCGATTTGCATACCTTTAAATACTTTGTGAATAACTTTCAGTTGTGGGTATGTAGCAGATTTTACAACCTTGGTATACAAAATTCAAAATGTTAAATTCTTTGAAACTATAAATGTCATATTCTATCCATTAATTATAATATTGTTTCAAGGAATTCGTGTAATGTTTCACAAATCACTTCCATGTATTATAAGTAGTACATCAAATATATTGTTGGCAGCATACCAAATTATGTGAAATATGATGAATCTATTATTAAATATATTAGGCACATAAAAATATCCATTTGTTTCTTTATTTAAAACAGACATTTCTAAAAGTTATATAATTTATTAACGGTTATTTTTTTCTTTTAGATGTTAAGAATTTTTTTTAGAATCTCGGATCGACACTGGAATAAATTTTTGTGGCGTCATGGAACATCATAAACATATGTCGCGCATGTCGTCGAATATCCTAATGTACGTTGTTAAAAATTGTTCTATGATGTCATGTCCCTTTTCCATCTCCAAAACGCCCAATGAATTTCAAATACAATTAATAATACAATATATTAATTGTCTGATAATACAATTAATATATTTAAAGATAACCTCTCGAGAACAGTCTTTCTGAGATAAAATTAAAAAAAGTTCTAAGAGTAGAAATAGAAAAAAATTAGTATTTCTATATTCTTTTCTTGTTGTTTTGCATCTACTTTTTTAAACTGGCTTCCACAGCGATTATACAAAATAAGTAACTGTATGCTTTAAAGAACAAAATTGTTCGAATTTTACTGAAAAGATTAAAAATGCCGGATGACGCAGATAAACATTACAACAGAAACTTAACAAAAAAAACCTCCCGAAATATCATTTTCACTTCCCAATTTAGGTAGGAAACGAACGTCAGGCGAATATCGCCGCTTCCAGAATTATCGGCGGAAACCATCACTGGTCGTATCGTTTCACTTTAACGATCCTGAGCGATAAGCAACTCATCCCAAACATTAAAAGATTACAATGGTAACCTTTCCTGCGTCTGTCAGCTGGACTTTTATCCAACTCGTTAGTCAAGCGCTGCGGCATCACGACTGCGGTACAGACCATTGTTATTTCACAACGTCTGGTAGTAACGGAAAACCGGTTACAATGAATATCATATCCACTGACAGCAAAAAAAGAAACTCAGGTGTATGTGACTCAGACCGTTGTGGCGATGAACTCGGGAACAGGTGGAAAGCCAGACCTGTACGATGACCGTCGGCTGAAGGGGGATGACTATAATATCCACCCACGTTTTATTTACATCCCTTGATAAGTGATTTTTTGCCCATCGGTGACTTCATCGTTAGTTAGTGACCGCCAAATCGAGTTTGGCGCTCAAAGAAGCGGATCTCGAGTCAGTGATTTTGGTCGCTGGTCTAGCGGTTTTGTGATCGGATGATAGCAGTGATTTTTTCACTGGCATGAAGACAATGATCAGACACATGAATTAGTTGTAAAATAACGGTCAGGTTAATTGGCGAGGAAAAAAAAATCGTTTCACGGTTAAGGGTACACATTACCCAAAAAATGGTAAAAATATCAGGTTCCATTTTATTAACTTATTTCGTTGCTCTTATCCTTTTATTTAGTGTATCAAAATTTTAAATTTGTATCTTTAATATTTCAGAACTTATTTAGATTTTTATTTGCAACGACAAATGTAAAACATGCGCAAATGATAACTTTAAATGGCCTTTTCTCCATGTTGGACTTTCCCTCACTTTCATGTTTTCATATTGCTAAGGCTTTTTTGCTTTGTAAAATAGAGCTTTCAAATTTTTTGTACTTGTTTATTATTATCCAAATGCAATAAGCATTCAGTTGCTTAATATTTTCTATATACTAGATATAAATTGAGGTATTGCTAAATTTCCCCATTTTTCACCACATAATACAGTAAAAAAATAACTATTTAAATGAATATTAGATACACCTTAAAAACCATGCACGGTTTTGTGTAATATATTTCAATGAATCTACAAATAAAAGTTAAAGCAAAAATATTCATATTTGAAAAAATAGTAAGGAATTTTAAAAATTGAATTTTTCTTTTAAAAAATTTAAATTTCAATTAAACGGACAGATTGAAATGATTTTTTTTCTCTTCAAGATGAATTTATATATTTGTTAAGTTTCATTATTATAAAAATTTTTACAATAATACTTCATATAAAAAAAAATTTTGAGAAGGTAATGTGTCCCCTTAAGAAAACGAAATAAAATTTGGTCCTTGTATAGCAATTTAGTGGCATAGCGAGGGGTGGGAAAGAGGGGTCTCGATGTCCTGGCGCCAGTCTTAACGGGCGGCTCGAAGAAGATATTTTTCCATTTATTTCACGTTCTTAAAGGAAGAAGGTGAAGAATAAAAGAGGGGGTGAAAAATAAACACTGGGCATCATTTAGCCTCGCTACGCCAGTGTTTTGTTTTATGGCGCGAAAATGATGAGCACGAACGGAAGGAATCGGCATAAAAGTAACAGTGGTTAAATAAGTAGCAAATGATTACGTCAGAAACTAGTTGAAAATTTGGAGTGTCATAAATGTTGAAGGACATATGGCCTTAAGCAGTAGCTTCAAGCCAAAGATCGGTTTAGAAATTTGGATATACTTTTTATTTTATGAATTTCAAAGTTCGCAGAAAATATCAGACCTTCATTTCTTTTCGGAAGCAAAAACATCTGAGTGAAAGAAAGTCTTGGCTCAGTTGTAATCAATAAATAATTAAAAATCTCAAATTTCTATGGGCTCGGCGGTAGTGCTTTTGTTTATTTTGAGTTAGTTCTACGACAAAGTCTTTCTTTACAAATAATTATACTTTTTTTGATCATAACACACATTTTTTGCCAAACCATTTGTGAAAGTTTAGATCATGTGATTCATCAATTCTTATCAACAAATTTCTATCTTTATATTATATAATTACTTTTCTGTTCTGTCGAAGACACATCACAGACAGACTCAAATCGTCTCGGCGATGAACTGATGAACAGTTCGATATTCTGAGCGATGACCGTTGGCTGACTATAGGATCCGACCACTTGATACTTACATCCCAGGATAAGTGATTTTTTCGCTCATTGATGATTTCGTCATCCATTACTGGCCACAAAACTGACCTTCCTGCCTTATGGTCCTGACCTAGCGGTTGTTGATCGAGTGGCATTGATTTTAATCGTTGACAAGAGGAACTGCATATAGATCAAGCAATTAAAAATAAAGGCTGTGGTAATTGGGGAAAAAATGCTTTGCAGCTAAAAATGTAGGTGTAAAAAATAGCATGTCAAGTAACACTGATTAAATCAGTGGGAGAAGCGATCGAAAACAAAGCGGGTATCCAAAAACAAATTGAAAGTTCGAAATGTCAGAAATACGGTCGAATTAACCGAGGCAGTTTGCAAAATTTCGAGGAATTAGAGATGCCTATAAAAATGAGTTCCTTGAAAAGATCCAAATTTTTAATATCCAGGCCATTTATTTCATAAATAATTACAATGGAATTATATTAAATTTATGTTAAGATTCTATAATAACAAAATACAAACATATCCTAGACAGTCGATTTATCCTTGGAAAATTTAATTGATGCTGAAACTTTTCTGCTATAATAGAGCCTCGCGGCAATATTTTATAGATTATTGCTTGTTCCAAATTTCTTACCAGTCTAGTTACTGTTAGCAGATAATTATTTTCTTTTAATATAGAATTCACTGAACTTCGACCAATAAATTTATTGCGGAACTTCAAAATTTAAAAAGTCGATAGTTGGAGTAGTACCAAACATTAGTTGATTGAGATTATTGATTTCTGCCGTTTACTAATTTTATGATTTATAATAAAATAAACCATAACTACCTTTAAAATGTCACTTTTAACAAGTATTTTACTTTTAATAAGCTTTTAGAAGTAACTGAGAACTGCAATCAAAACAAGATAGGATTAATTTTTTGGATAGTGAGATATTGAATTCAGACCATTTGAAAAATATGATAAACAATGCAGTTTATTCTCATACCGAAATCATGTTTCAAAAATTATTATGGTACTCATAGAATTAACATATAAAAATTTCCTGATTACCTGGAATGTAACAAACAATAAAGGAACATTTTTAAAATAAATAAAAATAACATTTGAAGTATATACCATACACACCAAACGGTTACAAGACTTCATTTATAGCAAGTACTATAAATGAAGCCTTGCGAATATCGACTGAAAAATTTTACTCAAAAAACAAATAGTAACATGCCTGTTCAGTTCTCACATACTTTGTTATATATTAAGTAAAACATGTAGAATGAATACAGAGGGAAAAGAAGCCTTTAATACAGAAGTTACATTTATGTCTAAAAATTCAATATGCATTCTCTTTCATTCTTGAAGTAACAATAAATGCAAACTGACGAGTTTCCATGCTAAACATATTTTGTATATAAAAGATTATATTAAATTTTAAACAAAAAATTGCAATCCTTCTCTTCAAATATATATCATTTATGTTTTCAAATCCTATATATTTATAGAAAAAAAGATA
This sequence comes from Araneus ventricosus, assembly GCA_013235015.1. Taxonomy (NCBI): domain Eukaryota; kingdom Metazoa; phylum Arthropoda; class Arachnida; order Araneae; family Araneidae; genus Araneus; species Araneus ventricosus. Next base: position 170,613 of record BGPR01001655.1, on the reverse strand, counting down.
AATTTTCATCGAAGACGAAAATTGTTTTGAAATTTCAATATGTCCGATTTCCTTTCAACGAAATGTTTGTTTTAGGAATTTTCAAATCAATTGGAAATACCTTTCAATAATAAAAATTTGTTGAAGAAATGCGTCCTTGCATGCAATAAATAGTTTCAATTCCAAATCCAGTAAGAAAAAGAAGATAGCAAAATGCAAATCCCTTTTCAAAATTATATAAGCTTATAATTCTACAAAAAATAAAGCAAGCCATATATTAAGTTAGGCAGCTTTCATTTGTTAGAAATCATAAAAATTTCGAAGTCAATACAATCACTGTTTTATTCTTCAAACATCGACGAGAAAAAATAATGCAGATATACTCCCACAACTACAATGATACCAGCAGCTATTGTTCATAGTTTAATTTAATTATTATTCATGCCGAAAAAACAGGTTATATAAATTACGAGGAAGTGTCTTTAAGCTTATAAATCCACAGCAAGTTCACGATTCTTTGCTTTTTGTGTGTGTTTGGGTGCAATGTACCTTAGTATGGCGAACACCAGAACAATAATTAAAACTACTACGGAAAACTGTATTATTTTTGTTGGTGTTGTTTTCCCAGCAACAATTTCTCTCTCCAGTACTTGCCAACTGAATTACCAGGTCATCAAAAAGTGTAAAAGCAACATTATTGTGGTAGGTATTGTTGTTTTTCGCTCCATTTGGCTTTCAATTTTGTATTGTGTGCAACATCGAATTGCTATCCAGTTGTGCCCTCGTTCGCTTCCTCGTCTTTCTGGAGCACTCCATGTGAGCTTTTATGGCACTTGATGCACTGATCGATCAACAAGTTAGTGTTATAGAATTATAAAGGAAATAGTTTGCCACGACTGACCTGGTATGATCTATAAACAGACTTCGATATGCAACACATTTTTAGAATTTCCAGAGTTCAAACAAGCCTGACCTTTACAGGAGGAACTTCCGAGTTCTTACCAAACGTAACTGAAATGGGTTTCGATGCTGTTAAAAATGGATTTCGATCACAAGCTGTGTTTGATTGATTCGTTCACTTTAACTTCGGCGCCCGCTACAATTCGCGAAATTTAGAATTGGTTAAGACTGAAAATTTTCATTTTCCTTGTTTCTAATCATTTCTGTTAAATATATGCCAATTAAAATTGTACAGTCCTCGTCTGTATGATTCTGTTCCGTTATTTTTGGATATACTTAGAGAAAGTTAAGATCACATAAAATAGGATTTCAAATCATTATGAAAAAAAATTTCTAAATTTAAAATGATTAGCTAGATCTAGAAAGGTTTTGCTTTAATTTTCAATTTGATACACAATTTTTTGATATATCATTATCATGCTTAAACATAACAAATGCATAGTTGAAATAAAAGTAATAATTCCTTTCTCTTTCACGAACTACTTAGTTGTTACAGTAATAAGTGATTTCGCTTACAATTTTTATTTATGTTTAATAAAAAGAAAGTGTAAGTATAACCAAATGACAATAATGATGTTTTAGTTAAACATTTTCTTTATAAAATATTGCAAATTTAATCAAATAAACCGCTCTTTCTGAAACATATTACAATGATTTCCATTAAAAACATTTTTTATTCATACATAACTAGCAGTTAACGTAATGAAAAAAGGCCTAAAAATGCCGTAATGAATTCAGCTCTTTTTCGAGTAATTTAAAAATAGCATACCACAGCAAAATATTAAAATCAAAACCGATTACTAGAAGTTGGATAACAAAATATGAATTTAAAATTCTTTATACTTAAATGTCTAAATAGTAGAAAACAATTATCAATTTAAAAGACGGAAATATTAAACTCTCATACAGGGAATTTCTGAAATATTTACATATAGTTTAAACCCGGTTAATAATTGAAAACTATCAGAACATCGAAAACATTGGTTATATTAAAGAATTGTTCATATAAATTTGAATAAATTGTCTAAATCTTTTAAATCCAGATAACAGAGAACAAGCACGATTCCCTAGGTATGCAACATAGCCAGCTTACTTCTTATTTACAAAAATACGAAATCATTTTGGTCTCAGTTCAACACAATAAGGGAAATCAAAAAATAAGCTGAATATTTATTAACCTTTCTTTTATAAGATGCATTTAAGAAAAATACAAAGAAAAGTAGCATTAAACCTTAGTTAATATTTTAAAATACAGAAGGACAAAAGATCTTTTCATTACTTCATTAATTCTTTCATGGCTTACTTTGCATCACAGTTCTTATTAAGCTTTAATTTAACATAATAATAGAAATCACACATACACACGAAGGAATGGAATTAAATATATAAAAAATAAAAATATTTTTTAAATAAGCAATTTTAAAAACAACTATTTGACACAAAACATATTTATAATGTTACAATCCTTTACGGTCTTTAACGAAACATTACAATGTTTATAAATTTTGAAGAAAAAAAATCAGTCCTATATATATCTCACTTTTTCCTTCATTTTAATTTCCTTTATTTCTTATAGATTGCAGGTCCTCGCATTCAGTCTAGTGTAAACCATTAAAAGATCAATCTTACAAAAAGGAGGGAAAAAAGCATTGTGGAAAAAATAGATAAACAAAGAAAACAATAAAAAAAATTCACACTTCAGTTTTCTAGGAAGAACGGTGACCTAAAACACCTAGCATCATTTGTCAACAAAACTGCACCAGAAAAGAAGATAAAAAAAGAGTAAAAACAATTAAACAAAGAAAATCTTAAAAAGAAGTTAAGCATCAGGAAAAGTTGCTTCGAAAAAAATCGATAATAGTGGAGAACAGAACATATGTTCCGCAATACGTACAAAATCCACGCTTACAACATTCTTTAATTTGTGTCGAAATTATTTGACAGCAAATCCTTTTTGTAAGAATATGCATTGCGTTTGCAATTCGAATATATCCGTGAATAAACTTCATAAACTTAGTTAAAAATGTTATTTTTCACATTTGTATTTATATTTGCTTGTGTTAGTTTTGTATGAACATTATTGAGTTTGCATTTCGAATGTATTCATGAAACAATTACATGAACTTAGTAGAAAAACTATTTGGAAAATCGATTTGAAAATCAATGTCTTCTAAAAAACAGAATAAAAAATGAATTATTAACTTCACACAAAAATTATAATTCGATATTTCTTTCTAAGAATAATCATTACAAAGCGCGAATAAGAATAATCAAAACGTTAACATTAAAAAATTGCAAATATCTGATTTCCAAAAATATACTAACTTTTATTAATTACGGAGTAAATATCAAAACATATTTTCTCGCGGAAAGCGGATATTAATGTTATTAACTTGTTTATGTCCTGATGTTTTCAGTTTAAGATAATATAGTATGAACAAAACAATATCTATACTATAGTCTCCATACATGCTATCTATATGCTACACAGCAAGTATGGAGAATTTTTAAAATGTAATTGAATTTGAAAATAATACAAAAATATTAAACTCGGAGAAATTAAATTGCAAATTCCACTATATAATCTTGAAATTGAGACAGATAAACTAAATATGTTTTGCTTTTACAATACATATATTTCTAAGCTGGAATGGTGCAAAATATGGAAACACAAGGCCAAGTTAATTCTTTCTCTTTCGTGTATTTATCAATAATTTTTCCTTAGAAATAATTCATGACATGATTTCTAAATACGACATTAATTAACATTAATTAAAAGTCAAAATAAATTAAGAATCAGGTTAAGAAACAATTTGAGAAACTCGATAAATATAATTTTGTAGTAATAATAACATTTATATATTTAATTTTTAAGAATAAAAATATGCAACAAAATTTATTCGAAGATTTTCAGACACACTGAAAATAAGAAAATCCATGTTAATTTGAATTCTGCAATTGTTCTAACACATCAAAGAACTGAGGTGAGAAAATTGAACAGTCTTACAAAAATAAATAAATAATTTAAATGGTCTTATTAAATGAATAAAGAATTACAAATAATGTAAAATATCATGATATATTTACCACTTGAAATAACACAATAATTAGAGGTCTGATTTCATTAAATTACGATCAGAAGTTTTCGAAAAGAAACTTTCTTTACATTAAATTTTATTATATTTTACTCATCTTAACTAACAGTTGCCAGTATCAAATCCTAAATGCTTTTAATTAAATGCCAAAATAAAACACATTATCGTGAGATGCACATTTAATAGGCTTTTTTTATGACACTTGCATATCTAGTTTCTACTTATTATTTATTCACGCAGTAGTGAAACGTTGAAACGTGTTCTAGTTTTAAATCTTTAACGACAAAATTTGTTGTTTCTGTATCGGCCCATCAGGCTTTTGTGGTACCAGGAACGCATGGAACCAAGTAAAAATAATTTTATGGCATTTTAAATGCTAATGTGCAAATAATATTATTCAGCGACACATTTTGTTATCGTAACTTTTCATTTTGGAATGAGTCCAATATTTCGTGTTGATGATGATGTTAGAATAACAGGAATTAAATATTTAACTTTTAATGAAAAATAATATTTAAGTTGTAAATAAAACCAGTTCAATTTTTTAAAGTTGTCTTTAAAATATTATTGTCGCCGTTCAGGCAGAAGTCCACAAAAACCTTTTGACTTCTGCAGTCAATTAGAATTTGCAATGAATTATTTCGTGATAGAAACCTGTTATCTGAACATCAGTAAACCAACCGTAGGAGCTTTAAACCTGTAAAATAATTTTTACTATTTAACATAATGACTCAAAATTAATTAGGTTTAAATTTACCACATCTCGAAACTATAGTTTTGTAAGTGAGTACTTAAGTAAGTGACTTTTGCCTGAAAGAGCACAAATGATATTTTCCTGATGAAATAAAATAATAAAATTAAAATATAAGCACACAAACGAAATCTTAAATAATAAATTTGGAAATACTTTAAATGCTCAGAATCAAAATTATTATGCGACAAATGCGCATGATCCACACCAAAGACACGCGCACCACCATGTGGTATGAACTGTGACCAGGCAGTATGAGCTGAGACACGTGCCACTGCACATGCACGCAAATCCGTGAATAACATTTTTAAAATTAATTGATAATATAAATGTTCACCTCTATTAGGTGTTCGCTGTTTACGTTATGTTAATGTCTAATACTAAACTAATATAATTATTTATTCTAAAAGAGTTCGCTGTTGTCATTGTTATTAATTTATTAAAATCATCCTGACTTAATGAATAAATCGTCATTTAGCAAGAGTTGCGATGTTGGGGAAAAATCGCCTGTTCTTATATTTAATAAAATAAAGTTTTGCTATAATTAAAAACGCCATAAATTATAGGAACGCAACATAGCTGAAAATCGTAATCAATAATTCACTAGTAAATTTATGAATAGTGAAGTAATTAATTAAATTCATACCATAATAACCGTATACTCCAATACATATCTGCATCCAATGATTAACAAATTATTCTTTATTACATGCACTAAAAATTTTATTGTCTTCTAAGTTGTTGACTCTTAAGTTTTCTATGAAATACTTCACTCTCACACAAACTGTTATTCAGATGACTGTCAAACACAAATTTGAATAAATTATCTAGATATTTTAAATCCAGATAACAGAGAACAAGCACGAATCCCTAGGTATACAATATTGCCAACATACTTCTTATTATTCCAGACATGGAAAGTCGCTTCCCAGCAATGTGAGTCTTATGGTTGGGAAGAGAGTTATACAGGGATAAGTATGGGATGACTAGCAGCAGCCACGTCTGGTTCCCCGACCTTGGCGACAAATTTATTGACGAAATATGGGATCTCAAAGGTGCTGGAATCTTCTCGATATTTCCATTAGGAGAGGAGATACGCTTGAATGTACTAGAAGATTCCATGTGACGTCACGGCCTGCCGCGGGAGACCACATAAGGAGAGCGCTTGGATGACGGAGTGTGTGTTGATCCATTGGGAATGACTTTAGAGTTTCTTCTGCAGTGCGAGCCTGAAGCTGGTAAGCTGAGCGCTATTGAAAGTGCTGTTATTGTCGTTATTAGTTATTTGCTGACTTTTTGTGTTGCTAAATATCAAAGTGCTGAACTGTTATTACCTGTGAATTGTTGTCTGTTTACATTGCTAATCTGTGCAAGAACTATTGTTTCCTGTGCCTGTGCTACGTGTTTTCCTGCATATTTGTAAATAAATCTTCATTCTTCATTATCCTGCGTGTTGGACTGTTTACACCATACACCCACAGAAAGACTTTTGCAACATTATTTACAAAAATACAAAATAATTTCGGTCTCAGTGCAACACAATAAGGGAAATCAAAAATAAGCTGAATTTTTATTAACCTTTCTTTTATAAGATGAATTTAAGAAAAATACAAAGAAAAATAACATTAAAGCTTAGTTAATATTTTAAAATACAGAAGGACAAAAGATCTTTTCATTACTTCATTAATTCTTTCATGGCTTATTTTGCATCACAGTTCTTCATTCTAAAAGAGTTAGCTGTTGTCATTGTTATTAATTTATTAAAGTTCATCCTGACTTAATGAATAAATCGTCATTTAGCAAGAGCTGCTATGTTGGGGGAAAATCGCGTGTTCTTTTATTTAATAGAATAAAGTTTTGCTATAATTAAGAAAGCCATAAATTATAAGAACGCAACATAGCGGAAAATCGTATCCAATAATTTAGTAGTAAATATATATAAACGTATACTCCAATACATATCTGCATCCAATGTTTAACAAATTACTCTTTATTACATACACTAAAAATGTTATTGTCTTCTAAGTTGTTGACTCTTCTTCAAGTTTCATAAGAAACACTTCACTCTCATACAAACTGTTAGCGAGATCACTGTCAAACACAATTAACCCATTTGTTTGTAAATAATCAATCCTTAACATTTTTTACCCGCCGTTACTAATTTTTTATTCTTCCCAACAGATAATAAAGACCAGCATCACTTGAGTTATCAGAACTGGAGCTCGTTGTAAAAAGCAACTACCATGCCGAAAGCAGATAAGGTTTTGAACCAAAACTACTTTTAACAATGTTTTATGGGGCCTGCACCAGCCAAGTGGCGCTGTGTTATCGTAAGGTTTAATTTTTAAATTACAACTCGGATTAATTAGCCGTAACGTAAGAGGGGTTGAGCTTACTTTATTTTCACATTTTTAGAAACCCTCATGACGCTATGTTCTCATGCGTTAAATTCAAATTAAATTCCCCCTTTTGGAACTTTTACGCAAGGCTGAATTTAAAACAAACAGGGGTATTTCCGCTGTGAAAAAAATAAAGTACAATATTTCTCCCACTAAACGTTTCTCTTATCGTTAAAAGAATATAACATATGAGAAAAAATATTAGCGATACACAAATAATTCGTTCATTTCTTTGTATATTAAATTCTCACAAAATAATTATACAAATATGTATATTATTATCATACTAATTATTCACAAATGAACTTCTATTTCTTTCCAACAGACGCCTAATCAACTTATTTTTTGCAGTTCATTATTAAGTTAATTAAATAAGCAAGCAATAATTAAATAAGCATTTACATCTGAAGTGTTATTAAACAGCAAAATTTCGCTTCCGGAGTACGATAGAGTGTTTTAAATTTTCGAGCAATTAAACTGTGTTATTTTGATATGTAGAGAATAATAATGCTTTAATCTCAAGAGGATAATTTACTTTCCTTTATTTTTAAGTTTAAATTTATTCTTCAAAATCTGTCGACAGCTTAAACAAGGCTTAACAGCTTGTCGCGAATCTCTTAACAGTAATTTTCATACACTAAGGTCTGGCTAAGATAGCAACCTCAACTAATTGGTGGGGGTGCAATAATTGTTTGGGTGCAGCTTTAAAACCCGTAATTTAAATTCCTTCCTGCGTTGTACAACATTGTAACAGACGTATGAGATACTTTGTGTTAATATTCAAATATATAGATGCAGTGGCGAATCCAGGGGGGTTTCGGGTACAGCTCCCCCCCCCCAAGAGCCAAGCCAGAATTTTTATTTTATTTAACATCATTACAACCAGTTATTTATTAATTTACCTCTTTAGTTTAGTTTAGTTTAGTTTAGTTATATTAACGTCCCATTTTGAAGCAACACGAGGGCTATTTTGGGACGGACCTCGTAATTTTGAACCTCGGTCAGATGACGAGGACGACACCTGAGCTCGACTAGGGCTTTGCAATAATAAATTATATGTAATTTTAATAAATACACATATGCAACTTAAAATTGGGTAAAGGTTAGGAGATTTTTTGATAATAAATGTACTGAAATGTAATTCTTTAATATTCTTTGTTAAATGTGTATTTAAAAGCACATTTAAAAAAATTATTATCATAAATATATTTGGCCGAATAGTTGCCAAATATTCGTTACATCCTTATTGAAAACTACGAGGTCCATCCCAAAATAGCCCTCGTGTTGCTTCAAAACGGGACGTTAATATAACTAAACCAAACTAAACTGAACTTTCTTTTCTACGGCAAGAGGAGAAAAATATTCTAAAATGAAATCGGTGTAATGGACTTTATGCCTGAGATTGAATTTCCGACAAGTAAAATCAGAGAATGAATTTACAAACAAATCATTCATTTCAAATTTTTTACTACAATTTATTTACTAATAAAAAAAGATATATACATTATATAGAGAAAATTATTTCATGTTATTTGTCTTTCCCCCCCGATCCAACTGATTAGAATTCTAAATTCTTTTTGTTCTAAAAAATAAATTTCAAACCTCCAGTTCGAAACATATCGTAGCATGATAATATTTTAGGTTTGATTCTTCTGTCTTGTCTGGATCTATATTGATTTCACCGGATGCTGTTTGCTCTGGGTAACAGTTTTTGTATCGGGCAATTTCAAGGAAGAATGTCCGTCCGTCTGTCTTATAGCAACTCTCAATAGTATTTGTTTCTTTCCTTTGTTTTTTAACCTAAGGATTTTCGAACTGCGCAATTTATAGATAGAATGCCAGCCTAAAAGCATTATTACGTTGAAAGGCCTTTTGGGATTTGTCTTCATTCCTTTAACTACCGAGAATTATTTTGTGGTTTAATTCCATTAATAATCTGTCATTAACCCTCTAATTGTGTAATTTTTTAAAATCACTATTTAGATGCAAAGATTGCAAACGTGTGCAAATACCACTGAGCCCAGCGAGTTGTTATTTATATGCAAAGCTTAATTAATATAATATGAGCCAACGCTATAAATGTACTAAATAAACACATTAACCTGAGAAAATCGCAGGATGCAGCAGAAAATAGACGTGCTTCCAACCCGAAGAAACATCGGGTTACGCAGTCGGAGGGTTAACAGCTATCTAAATTAGCGTTTATCTGATATCACTACCCAATTCCCGTACAGAAAATACTTATGATAATTTTTAAATAATGTTTTTATGAAAGTTAAATGCTTAAGCATTTCGTTAATAAATATTTACGATTTCTTCTAATAAATAAATTCTAATCATCAAAATAACTTAATTATATTTCGAGTGGCTTTATTTATATATTTATAGTATTGCATTTTAAAGGGAATTTAAATACTGATCTATTTTAACCAAAATTGCATGTCCTAATATTTCATGAATATTTAAATTCAAATTTCATCACATAGTTCATGAGGTTAAAACTACTCATGTTTTCTTTTTTAACTTCTGTTTAAATCTTAATAAACTTTTCTTGGTTTTAATTGGGATTGTAACATACGTTTTAATCCCCCAGATCAAACTATTTTGTCAGTTTCAGAGTAATTCATATTCTTCCGGAACTAATCAGCTACAATTTTACAAAATTCGTTCTTACAATGAATGCAAATTAGAAATAAACCACCATTTTATTGAATCACACAAGCGCCGCATTATCTGTAAGCAACTCACGCCCAACCTCTCGGCACCACATTATCTCTGCAGTCACATTTAACGCAATGTTATCTATTAAAGAGCCTATCGCGAAACCTACTGGAATTCTAAGTTAACCCTAAAAATATCGCCCTAAAATCCATTCACTTGAAAAGGACAGAGAAATTGTATGTAAGGAAGCGAGTAAGGAAAAATTGGGAATGCACTTCGAACACTCGGGGTGTAGATGTAAACAGAAAAATCCGGGAACATTTAGAGAAAAACGGAAAAAGTTCCATCGGAACCCCTCGTGATCTTTCGGAGAAATGGTAGGAAAATATCCGGTGACCGCCCATTTCCGCTTCCGACGAAACTCGATTCGGAAACTTCCTACTTTAAGCAACTCGCCATTCTGTTGCTTTTTCAATGAGAATTGAGAATGCAAAGGACGAAAGTGCACAGTAAATAGGGTGAGGGATGAGGTGTTTTTTATAAGCCGTCTTCCAGAGTTAGCTATATGTTATTTTTGTTACTTATCTAACTAAAAGTAAAGCAGTATCTTTTTCTGATACTAGTTTGGTTTTGGAAACAAAATTTCTTCAGATAAAAAACATCGTATTGTCGCACCTCTCTTTATATCAGAGCATCTTCTTCTATTACTAACTGCCCTTTTTCGATAGAAGAATGAACAACTGCATCAAAATGAGATTTGCAAAACTTTTACTATCTTAAAATACGAAGGAAAATAAAATAAAAACATGACATTCTAATTGATAACTTTTAAACTAAAACAATTTAACATCATTATTCACTATATTTTTTATTTTTATTTATTTTCTTGATTTAAAAAAGACTTGCTTCAAAGTAATAAAAAATCATACTTCTAAATGTCATGTTTTATTTTTTTTAATGGTCATGATATCCACTTGTAAATGGAGAGAAAAGCTTTATGTTAAATAATAAAATATAAAATCACATATCAGAATCTTTTAAAACTGTACTGAATATTTTTTATTATTAATTAACTCATCGAGCTGGCCATAAAATACCGAATTAAAATAAAACAATTTAAAAGTTATTAATTAAGCCTTCATCGAAATAAAAATATAATCAAAATTAAGTTAAACAACATGCTTGCCGATTAGATGAAAAACGAATCGATAAATAAATATAATTAATGAGTAAATTTAGCCTACTTTACTGGCAATTCGATTCCTTGGCATTAAATACGATCTATACAAATATAAAGCAAGGACATAGCGTTATTTCTAACAAGGTCCGTTTCTCAAAAATTAATTAGTCATTGGCTTGTTTTTTCATATATTTTCTTGAGTGCAGAATTGAGGTTGTAGATTTTTTTTCAGTATAAAAAAACGGCAAAAGTTTAAAAAGCTCCGATTTAAAGAAAACTAAATCTTACCATTCTGGAAATATTTTTCATTCAGAAGAAAGAAAACTTTTCTTACCTAGAAAAAAAAAAGAAAAATATGTCAGCATTTCACAGAAAGGGGGGAAAATACAAAATACAATAAACTACGTAAATTTTTTTTAAAGCGATAGGCACTTTAAATAACCAAACCAAACGAGAGATAAAAAATATTTGAAATATTTTACAATTAAAGACTCCTAAAGGAGAACGTAAGAGACGAGTTTCTTAATTTTGTGAATCCCAGACAGATGATGATGCTACTTGAAGTCGGTAACCCATTCTCCAAATTTCCACAACACATCAACCCGAGACATTTGACCCATGATAGCAGATTTAACATACAGATGAAAAATAAGCGTATCCAGCGGATGCTAGGAGGCAGAGTCTTCAACCTGAAACTCTTCGACCCCGAAGCAGTGACTGTACCTCCCCCGTCCTAGATACTTGAAATATTAAGGTTCATATCAAATCGTGACCATGACTAACTTAATTAATTTATGTAAGGTGTCAGAGATTGTGGACCCTGAGTCCGTGTTCTCTGCCCAACAACCCTATCACCGTCTCTGAGACAGTACCACGACCAACGAGGTCCAAGGAATCTTCTGTAAAACATGTAGCGACCGTTAAATTAAAAGTGTGTTCACTCCCCTGTTTCCTTTAAAAGCATGACTTCTGCTATTGAGGCCCCACGAGTAGATTTAGGCATTAAAGCTCCACAACAAGAAAATCATTATGAATTGAATCGAAGGCGTATCCGAACATAACAGATCCCAAGAGTTTTCACTTACCTCTAATTCGACTTTAAAGAACGCCGAAAAAAACAAAAGAAAAACTTTCACTTCAGACAAACGAGGGGTAAAGAAAAAAGCACGTTAAAGAGATATAGTCGTTTATTCTCGTTTCTAACAAATAGCAGTGGAATGTAAGGTTCAATTCTTTCCGATAGTACAAAAAGTGAGGTTTTGGACGCGAGAAATAAACAAAAATAAAACGCTGCTGAACTTTTCCAAAGGGAAAAATTCTGCAAGGAAAGCTTCCTTCCGTTAATGCGTTCCGACTTGACACGAATGATATCGAGGACGAACGGACACTTCCGAATTTCGAAAACATCATTTTCGATCCATCGAAATGTTCTAAATGGTTCCCTAGGGAGTCTTTTTAACTCGGAACAGCGATGCAGTTGCGAATAGGAGCGATTGCTTCCAATTTCGATATTTTTTTCTCTTCCCTTTCCACTGATTCGCATTCCGTGAAACTTTCCTTTTAGAATGTTTTTTATCAGTTTTTTCTTTTTCCTATTTCAGCTTCTACCAGGTTTTCACCATTCATTTACTCTTGTTCTTGTCTTTTCTTCGGGGATCTTCAAAATCATTTTTTTGTGTCTGTATCTTCTTAGTTCTGTTTTCAAAAACGTTCTCTTTCCAACCCCCAGATCTCTAATCTCTTTTAACTTATGACTTAAAGGTAAAATCGGGAATCTGTTGAATAATAAGATTATGGTTTATTACTGTATGAAAATGCAAATAAAAATTGCAAAAAAGAACGAAATGCGAATGAATACTAGAGTAAAACAAAGGCAGCTGATTCACAATATCCAGAAGGAAATAGCAATCCGAAACAGCTGTAGCTTTTGAACTTAGTGTTATTATTGCTATATCATAAGATACTTATGAGTGGAAGACTGATGAAGGCAATATTCAAGGTTTTATTTGAAGTTTTGCTTCCTTTTGAGGATGATCTTTACGCAAACAACAACAAAAATTGCTGCTGAAATACACTGATAATCTTTACCGGTCGTATGTCAAATCAATAGTGTAAAGAAAGCATAAACGGCAAAGTCTCACTTGCACTTCAAATTCATCAACAAGTCTCATTTATACTCGATTCGCTTTGAACTTAAAACTGCTCCATTTTTATACCAGTATTTTAAAAACTAATATGACTTCAGTATCCACTTTTATCAAAAAACCTATTCTTCATTTTATTTCCAAAATAATACTTGATAATTTGCCTTTAACTCGCTTGTGTATCAAACATCTTTCATTTTATCGTATATTGCACGGGATCATAAAAATATTAATCTTACAAATGAATTAAATATCATTTAGAAAATTAATTCATCTAACAATCACTAAACATCACTAACAAAATTTTGATTCACTCTAACTATGAATAAAACATCATTCAAAAAATTTTAATTTACCTAACAATGAATTAAACATCATTTACAAAATTTTAATTTACTTAACAATGAATTAAACATTATTCAAAAAATTTTAATTCACCTTGCAATGAATTAAATATCATTGCACCTTGAATTTTTGAAAATATCTAATTTTTAAAATTGAAATAAGTTTCATCAAGCCAAATAATTTGTAACGTACGCGAATTGAAATAACAAAAATACTTTTTATCGATGCCTTTATACAATAATTCCAGCCAATACGAATAATAAGCACCTTTATATGACCAAAACAATATCCAGACATATTTCAGCGAACTCAGTCCTTTATACATTTTAGCTGAATCGCGTTTTACGGAAATGTATATACATAAAGAACAGATTTGTCACGAACATTCAAGTGTTTCCATGAACCAGCTAAAAAAGACAGAAGAAAAAATAAAAGACAGCCGCTCTATAAACTCAGTGTTTACTTAAGACAGCTTTATATTATGCCCATGAAAGAGAAGCCTTGTCAAGAGCAAAGTTGCCTTAGAGTGCAGTTTTATTCACACGCAACACTGGCAGACAGATCTCTGAAGAACAAGAAAAAAAGAATGAAGTTTTGTTTCGAGTTTCCAACTGTTCAAGATTTCCTCTGAGATGGGATGCTTGTTCAAGAGATTCTTAAAATCAAGATGGGCTGGTTTGAGTTCGCTCTGTTTTATAGAGTTTTCTTCTGTTATCGTAGAAGATATATGGTAGATTTACAAATAATAAAACGTTCAAAATCTCTCAAGTGCTCTTTCTTTTATTGTTTTTCAATTTTATGCTGTAGTCGTGAATTGACTATTTAAATGGAATGAGATGTTCCGGATGATAGAGTAGTCAAGATGGAATCAAAAGTAATATAAATAAATGACAGGCAGAGAATGATTTATATAATTTAGACATTCGGAGTTTCTTTATACCTGTAAAATATTCCCAATTTTAAAAGAAATACAGCATTATAAATCTAGAAGAATTAAAACGAATGCTGTTTTGTAGTCAAGAACTAGCCATTCCATGAATAGAAGGTTTGGTACTTTGTTTTGGATTTTTAAAACGTTACATTGGATACTGCTGTTTGTATATCAAACTTTTGAGTTCCAATTGAGCTGCATTCAGGTTTCATGTAAAAAAATTAAACAAAGAGTGAGTTAATTGCAAAACTTCTATTGTGAATGCGTTTAAAAGATCGCGTCTTTTTGTACGCCAGATATATTTAAAAAGATTTAAGTAAGGAAAGAAAATCCTGATGAACCATATTCAGAGAAGTCGTGCAAAAGTAGGAATTGAGAATTAAAAACGTAAATAGATATGTGGGAAAAAAAGATGGTAAATACCATCATTAGCAGCTGTAAAGTGCACGATAACGAAATGAAACTACAACAAAACGAATCGGAGAAAATTACTACAGGAAAGGAAAAAAAGTTTTTTTAAAAAAAGTTAAACGAAAAAAATGTGCTGTGGATAATATTTGATGCATGGAAAAAGAGCTGAAATATTTTATTTCCTTTTAAAACACAACAAAGGAAAACGGTCTCTTTCACAGAGCTTTGAAAATTTTTTTCGTAAAAAAAAAACTTTTTTAATGCAACCTCAAGGCGAATCCGGCAGCGTAAAAATTAATGGAAAAATAATTTGAAAGATCGTCTGCTGTGAGTGAATACGAACTTTCGAAATGGTATAAATGAGAACCACAGTAATGGCGGGAAAGAGCAAAGTTTCGAGTTGCGATTAAAACAATTAATTGAAGCATTTAAATTTTTAATAATTTCAAACGACCGCTTCATTAGAGACGCACAGCTAATATTTTTTTATATCTTAAAGATTCGATATTTTAACGATTGAGCCTAAAGCTGTAATGGGTTTTGCTTTCGAATGAAAGTGCTGCATTTTCATTTCTAATAGCAGGAAACGCAGCTAAATATTGCTTCCATTTAAAATAATAAAAAGTCACTAAACATTAATTCTAAATGTCTGAAAGGCATTTTTTAACGATATAGTATTTTAATTGCACTGATGTTTTATCACTTTAATTGTCAGCATTTTCATTTCAGACGAGAGTTTTAAAATGCATTTTTGCGATTAGAACAAATATAAAAAGCTGGGAATTTCAAGAGTTTTATGAGTCATTTCCTCTGTTTACAAAATATACATGTTAATGCATGAAAATATCTTCAACAACAACAATTAAGATTTAAACATAACCTTGTTTAAAGACTTTTAAACAGAAAATTTATAATACGTTGTTGAGGAAATTCATTTTAAGAAAAACAAAATAACATCACAATATTTTTTAAAAGTTTTAACATCATCTTGTCGAAAATACAAAGCAAATACAACAGTAAAATTGGTGTAGTTTTTTTGTTAGAGTAAAAACAGTTCGTGTGCGATTTTAGATTATTTGCAAATTAAATACAAAAAAAGTTTTCTTTAAATATCTATGTAATTATGATGTTAAGCATGATGTTTAGTATGTTGCAAATCCTCGATAAATAAAGAACAAAGGAAACTAAATTGATAATAAAAATAAAGAACAAACACGAATAATTTTTTTTTGGGGGGGGGGCACGTTTTTATCAAAATTAACCGAATAAAATGCGTTAAGATTTTGCTGTAACGTTAGGTGTATATACAAACATCTTCAAAGGCAGAATAGCGCGAGCGTATGAAAGTATTTGAATAATACGGTCAATATTTTCAAATAACACAGTTTTTAATGCGACGTTCTTCATCCATTTTTATCATTCTGCCTCATTTTTTATACTTCGATGTAAACCGAATCTGATTTAAATCAAATTCATTAAGTATTTTCATTTCATACTGTTTCTTAAATCATATTGGATTAATTTCACTGCATTATCAAATTTTGCATGCCATACCATTAAAACTGCGTAGGGATGTTACAATTAATTGAATCATATACATATACGTCTATTTCACGTTAAGCATTGCATCAGTCTGGAATCAAATCCTTTCTGATGAATAAAATTTTAACTGATTGAAGTGTCAACAGGAAAGGTACACAAGAACTTAATTAAAATAATATTTGCATTCAAACGAGATTATACTAAATATGAGACATAGTTTTAAAAAATCAAGCTAATAACATGGTAGTTAAAACTGATTAAACATAATAAATTAAACTTAATTATATCAAGATACTCAATGTTAACGTCCACGAGCACTTCCCATGGCTTCCAAGTTTGGTATAATTAAAACCAGTATTTCAGTCAGTCTTTTCATCAATGCTTCTTTAAAAAAAATTTACGACCTATTAGGAACTACTTTTTAGATTTTACTCAAATTAAAACTATTTTTCTTAATTTTTTTTCTTAAAGAAACCAGTATATCGAAGGTCAAATATTGAAGGAACGGCACCAAACAGTGCAGAGTAATGAGTTTCCGTCAATGTCATAAAAACGATCAAATTTCCAAACCTCGGCTTTCCGCAATGTCAACGTAAAGTGTGACTTTGGTTTTTCATTGCAACACCTGGGGAAAAGTGGATCAAGGTTGCATCATGTACTACATGCATAATAGACGCTGGTCGGCTCAAGCTCTGTGGCCTCTTTAGCATCGAAGCAACACGAAAAAGATCGCAACCTGTAATCAATTTCTTCTGCTAATGTGCAATCACTTTTTTACCATCGTTCCAAACGTGTCGAAGAAGTAGGTGAACGGGTACAACAAAAACTGGTCCATGTAAGCCCTGAGGGCCTTATTGAACACTGACCCCGTCTTGTTCCTTTAGTTATCTAAGTGCCGTGTTTTCGAAGTGTCAAAATGTTCGGTTATTATTTTTTCATTGCTGGTTTTTCTAATCACTACGGGCGTTACGAAGATGCATAGCGTCTTCATCCTCTTTAGGGATGGTTGCCATAGTAACGTCACCTTCCTTGCAAAGTAAATGTAAATATTTTTCCAAGACAGGCAACTTAACGGTGTTGAATATTTATAGATATTTATTTTCTGGGTGCTTCGTCTCCCAGTTCGAGGTTGATGGCTTCCCCTAAATTAAATATATTAAAAGCGAGGGAAGACAGTTAAAAAGAATTCTCGAAAGGTATGTTTATGGCGCGCAGAGTTGAGTAGCAACTTAACCGCGCTATATAAGATCAAATTATGGATTTTCAACAACTGATTTATAGTTTATTTGCAGCAACGATGGTAAAGAGGCAGGGAATTTTATTAAAATCAGACACCATTAAAGTAAATTACAGGTATTTTATCACAAAAGCCAACAGTATTCCGAAGACTGGTGTATAATTAAATAAATCACCATACGAAAGCCATAGAATTTTATGACAGATGCGATTTTATACTTTCATTCAAAAATGAAAGTACAAAAAAAGAACTCGCGTATTTAGAATAAAGCAAAAATTCAGATTTGCGGAGTTTGGGAAGACAATTTTAATAAGATTTTTTTTCTTCGAGTTGATAAAAAAACTATTAATTCATGTAGGATCTCAGGAACTTCCGGGTTGTTTATCATAAACGCATTACTCCAAAATGGCTAATTACATAAAAAAAGAAATGCTTAGTAAATATGAAACATTATTTTAAACTTAGCTACGGATATGTTAATGGTACAGGTAAAAGTAAACTATTAACTAAAATTTTAAAAGAATCCTAATAAACCTAAAATTATTTATATCGCACAAAATATATTTGGCGTGGTCAAAATGTTGCAAAAAAATCTTTAGCAATTTTCATTAATAACTTCACGTATCAATTTATGTGAGGAGAAAGTTCATGGTTTAACCCAAGTTATTTTAGAAGTTCCTTTAAAATTTCATAATTCAAAAAATAAATCTTTCCGCGTTTCTCACACACATTAAAATTCCGCACACGGAAAAGGAACAGTGCGCTACTACGTCTCTTGGTTCTTATTTCTTTGCTATTAAAGAAGAAAGCCTTAAACACGCAAGCAATAAATCTAAAAAATCCAACTACGAAAAGAAATCTTTATACTTTTCGCTTCCAAAACATTCTTGAAACATTTACCTCAAAACAAATGAGATACCAAAAAAACCTCATTGTGAAATTTTATACGTCCCATTTTATGCAATTTCTCACCCTTAATATGTATATTACTTTTTACCCTTAAACACCATCCGATGTTTCCTAAAGTCGCAACCCGGGTTTTGCTAATATTATCGCTGTTATTATTATTAAACTCCCACTGTGGCGCATCTTTTAGCATTCCACATATGAAACGTAATAAAAACGTCACACCGCGTCGTGCTTTGTCACAATAATTCCTCTCCCCCTACGGCCTAATGAGTCACTTATATTCAGCGTGCAGTAAGAGCCCGTACCGGCGTGAAATAGAGATCCTAACCCATAAAGAGACCATTTGGGGGTGCTATGGGCCCCCGAGCTTGCTAAAAACAGGGAGAATTTAGAACTGTCATCGTAGATTTGGATTTATGAATATAGGTTCGTTCATCTTGGGGCTGTTCACTGTGTGGTTCCTGCAACCGACTCCAGCAACGGGTGGTAGTAATGTGGTTCGGCAATGTTTTGCCATCGACGGCAGGCAGCTGGTATCCAGTGGTTTTGACCTCGGAACGATGCGTCATACATTGAATTTTAAAGCAGATCGGTTTTATAGCAGCATTTTTGTCAAAGTGTTGAGTGCAGTTAGGATTTACGTTGGCAGAACGACATCTCAGAAGCAGTTAATTTTCCAAAGAAGAAAAGTCGAGTATAAAACACAATTGGAATTAAGTATCATTTGCAGTGCTGGTTTTGACAAGATTAAATGGATAACAGTAAAATGAGTCTGGCATATATATGATGTGAAGTATAAATACTTCCCCACACTGTCCAGTAAAACTGAGAATTCGTTACCTTTTTTTAAAAAAAATTTGTTATCATTTAAGTAATTTAAAAAAAAAAGAATTTTAGACAGATAAAATTAAGTGAGGATTCAATTTTATCAATACGATGACTTATTTCTATTTAATAATTTATTTAATCATCAGTAAATATAACTTTATTTGCGAATAATTCAACAATCATAAAAAACTAATATCTGAATGAGTGACATTTTGTAATCGGTGAATTTAAATCCAAATCGTAACCGTGAAATTGCGAGTGAAATTTAAAAAAATCTCTCTACAAGAAATAAAGGTAATGTGGTTTTTCAAATTCTTAACAGGGAATAAAAAATTAAATTAAAATGTTCGTCTGATTTTGCGGAATAAAAATAAAGTATATAAAAAAAATACTATTCTAAAACATAAAATTTCTCGCAACATATGATAAGAATACTTTAGAAAAAAATTAAACTCATGTCATTAACAAATTGCGTTATTACTTGAACTTAATTGTGCAGATATAAGTTTATATTAGTAATAAAATTGTTTTAAATAATCAGAATTACGTACACAACTTTAATCAATACAAAAAAAAGTTAACACTTTCTGTTATAAATCTGAAAGCAATGAAATGATTCCAGAAGCTTGATTTCTAGTACATGGCCATTTAACTATTTCTTACCGAGAGAAAAATAGATATTGCCAATAAAATTTTAGGAGTTTTATATTTCAGTCGTTATTTGAATCCGCAAAATATATTCCCTCTTTTCTCTTCGAACACGATTCTTCAGAAAACATTTCGTATGAAGCACGTGCATAAAAACAAGTTTCCTTTTCTCTTTACAGGTGTACTCCAAATAGAATTGAAATTAACGAAAACAAGAAACAATGCCGCCTCAGGTTTCGCCGGCAACATTTATTCCAGCGAACGAGCCCTTTATTCTTCGGTGCACAAATAACAAAGCTAACATCAGATAACCAAAACACGTGCTGCAAGAGAGCAAAGATACGAGCCTGCCACCTTCAAAACAAAATCGCAGCTAACATAACCTAAATTCTACACGGCTTAGGAGATAAGTCCTCAAAAGAACTTCGCCGTAAAAAAAGAACCTGCTCTTAAAGATAAGAGATACTGAACTGTCAAATTGAAAGTTCAGAGCAGACATCGCGCGCTGAAGATGATGGTCCTTTTTATCTTCTTCAACGATGACAACGGAGACTTTTGAGGTTCACCACAGGTGTGCGTTGGACAGCTTGAAGATGGAGGGTCATCAGCTTAATCGCGTTTCCCAAGAATTTTTTTTCTCTTTCTTTGTCGTACAGTGACACTACTTGGCAAGTTTTGTTAATTTTTATCTTGTTAGAGAATTCGTTGCTAAGAATTTTCTTCGATACTTACATATGTTTTTTTTCTTTATCTGAATCACAATTTTGCTCCATCGTGATTTTCTAGTTACAAAATGGCGGTTTGAAAAGTAATAAAACTTGAGCACAATTGGCAATGAATGTGTATCTGAAATCGCAACAACTACGAACCAAGTCGATAATATAAAAAGACACACAAAAAGCACATACAGAGATGACATAAATATTTAAGGATTTATTCGATTTGGATTTCTAAATTTTTGTGAACTTTACAAGGCAAAGATTTCGATTTCAAATTAAAATTTACATACATTAAATTTCAAAGGATATATTTTTTGCATTAAAATTATAAATTCATGCTCAAAGCGTTTATGCTTTCGAAGTAAGAAAAAACTTTTTATTCTAAGGCTATATCTTTTAAAATTTGAACATTTTAAATCATTTGTATTGTAGAAGATATGAAAAAAACGACCACAGAATCATATCTTAAACCTATCTAAAAATCAGGCAAGTATAATTTACTAATTATTATATTATCACCTTTAGTGTTTTCTATGTAATTATAATTTTTTGATCAAATGTCATCAATTCCGGCAAATATGATTACATTGAGTGCAACCAAATTATCGATGCAGGAAATACCAATAATTATGCAGAAAGAGTTTTATAAAGCCTTGCTTATCAATCATTCGAATAACAATACAATATAAAGTTCAACACCGACATGAAACAGTTCACCTTCTTTAAAAACAGAAAAAAAATAGAAAAATATTGCTTCAAGAACTATCGAATTCCACTTTCGCAGTTTCACTTCCATTCCATTGAAAACAATTCTAAAATAGCTGCTAAAAGCTGTCGAAAGAAAACTAAACCCATTATTATACAAAGAGGATTAATATATAAAGACGTATATTCTTATACTTTCTAGTCACTTCTGAAAATAGATCTACACGAAAGGATTCGGTATGAACACGTTTTGCCCAGAGGTATCTATTCTATCACGCTCAACAACAATGTAAACTTTCCTGTAACTCACCTTGATATTTCCTGAAGTATTTCTATTGTATCCAAGAGAAGCATTTCAATATTTGCCCATATTTCTATGTGGTTTTTCTCTTCTAAAAGTTTAAGCTCAATGCCATGGATAAGAGAGTATTTCACAGAATCGAAGGTTGCACAAAAGTTTTGCAATAATAAATATGCTCCATTTTTCAAAATCACTATAGAGTAAATCGAGAAGAATCTTTTATTTTTATTTTTCAAATTTTTGAAGACATTGCTTCTTTTTTATATTTATTTATTTTAATTACTAAAGTTTTTTTCAAAAGAAACGACCAACAACTAGAAAATTTTATGAAGTCTAAAGATATAAAAATCATGCACAGACATATTTAATCGAATATCACAGTACTAGATTTCGCATAGTAATCTTCAACCATGACAGCCGAAAGCCTCCAAAACAAACTAACCCATTATTGCATAACCGAATTAATATTTAAACAGTATGTTTGCTCATTGTCTCTAGTCACTTTTTAAAATAGATCTGCACGAAAGGCTTCTGTGCGAACACGATTGCCCTAAAGGCAGCTTATTCCTCACGTTCCGAACAATGTATGCTTCGTTGTAGCTCACCTTGATTCTTGTTGGGAAACAAATTACCCAGCACGTGAAACAAAAGAACAGAATCGATGAACAAGACGCACTTTCGATTCTATTCACCCACAACCGAGAAATAAACAGCGGGAAACGAACTTTGTTTTGACTATGACGCTGGCTGCAGCAGCGTCCTCCAGTTCTTTCACTTTGAAGTCCCAGAGCCCTTTAGGCGGAAATACGGAACAACACTGATCTTGCCCTAGATGATGACCGCATCTTTTCTTTTATTTGAAAGCTTCTTTCTTTTTTTTCTTTGTAATATTTTCTTTTCTGTCTTTCCTCTTCCATCTATTTGTTTGTTTCCCCTCCGGTAGTGAATAGTAGCAGAAAGATGTTTGCCATGTGACAGGCAAAAGTGACGGTTACCGACAGGTAATATCGCCTAAGATGTAGGAGGGGTTCCTTTTCCTTTGTTGTGTTATTTCATCTTTTCGGATGGCATCGTTTTATTTGGTGCTGATACTGGCGGAAGTATGCGGGTCTTGTCTGTAGTGAAATAACTTCTGAATGTATTCTTTAGATAGCTACACTTAGCTTAGTCAAGAACTGTAAGGCACACTGAAAAACACATAAAACACTGAAAGCATATTTATTAATAATTGTATTCACCCCTAAGTGATTGAGGTTATTTCGCTTAATGTGTTCAAGGTTTTTTCCCTTTCTTTTTTTCTTTATTTTTTTGGATGTTATCCATTTAGCCCTGATAGAACTATTGTACAGATCCAGATAAGTTATTTCTGTTGTAGCAAATTTTGCAACAACGCTACATTCTTAACAACTTCTAAACTCTCAAATGAATATTGAAAATATTGTCCGGAATTAGAGAAAAAATGGTCATTAAATTAATTTGCTTCAGTTCGCATAATCTCATACAAAATCTTTACAATTGTGTGAATAATAAATTAAATACAACCAAAATTAATAATCACAATAAAACAGAATTTCAGATAAAAGAAATGTTCATTATTCACTAACGCACATAATAAATATAGACAATTAAGTTTAAAAGGTTTAAGACAAAACATAAATTTCTATTGTTCTTAAAACCAAATAAATACCTGAATGAACAAAAAAATATTAAGAATAAAAAAATTACAGAAAAAATTAAAAATTATGCTTCCCTAAAAAAAAATATTATAATGAAACAAAAATCGTTCTTAAATTAGAAGCTAAAACCTTTCAACACGAAAATAACAAAAATACAATTTTGTCACTTAATGTTGCTTGCGATAAGTTCCGATGTATTAGAAGTAAATCTATCCTTTAAGTGAATTAATTTCAATAACCACAAGTGAAAGTGAATACAGAAAACACTATACTAAGCTTTGGGACAAGAATAGAAAGCTCCTGATATTTACAACGAAATAAAACACCAAAGAAGGAAAATTTGAACCATAAAATGTCGGTAACTAAAACGAACTTTTCCTGGAAGTCGAATTACTTGCAGAAGAAAGATCACAGCTCCTTCCGCATCTAAAGCAAGAAAGATTATTGTTTGGAGCATTTTATTCCACTGAGATTGTTTTCCTCGAATCCAAAGAGGCGAAATAATTAAGCGAGTCCCATGAAATCTCAGTCTGAGAAACGGCAATTCGTTTTACATTCGAAATTTCGCAGTCAGAAGTCCATTGTACAGTAATCAAGGATCGTCACTTAAGTGCCGCACAACTTAAAGTGAGCGCAACACTTAAGCCTAACTTCATCTCTTTATTCTAAAGGATTCATTGTTTAGATGAAAGAGCACACCAGAACAATGATTTGAAAGAAAAGAACGGGGAAACATTTAGCACATAAGCTGAAAGAAGTTCTAAAGGAAAAGACTTCTCAAGAAAGATTTTTAAGAGTCTTTTGGGTTTTCAAAGGAACCTTTTGCTTTCTTGACGTTCTAAAAATCAATATTGTAAATAAAATATGTTTAAAAGAATGAATAACGAAAGATCTCAAATAACACAAATGGAAAGTTTAAGATGCATCAATAATTTTGAAGATAATTTTATGCAGGTTCTAAACAATTCTTATGGCTCTGAAATGTTTGCAATGTTCATAAGATCCTTCAGCTTCTGTAGATACGTATATTGGGACAAACTTCTTTAAGATACATACATGATGTAATAACGGGGATAAATATAAATTTAAAATTCACTTGTATGAAACGCTCCACTAAAATGCATAAAATGTTGATTATTTTCAATTCCTTTTATAAAAAAGTTTTAAAATTTTTTGTTGTTGAAAAGGATCCCATTCAATTCGTTACTTCCTCATCAACATTTAGAAAATATTTGTAGAAGACGCTTTAAGACTGAAAAGTAATACTTTGATACCATAATAATTAAGAATAATGCGTGCTTTTCTACGTATTTGCCTTTAATTTTCAAATTCAGGGAAAAAGAATTTCTGTTCTACAGCTGCAAAATTTTTGCGCCATACAAGTTTTAAAGATTACAAAGCTTCATTAATTATTTGAAAAACATGCATTTAAAATCCAAATCACTGGCAATTACCTAAAACTCTATTTGTATAATTCAGTCTCAGGCTATATAATCTTGTGATGCGCCAACCACTTTTTACCACATAAGCACTCTTTAAAATAATAAACCATGAAATATTTATTAGAAACATTTGAGACACTCACTAAATGAGCCAAGTCACTACACAAACAATAAAAAATATCCGTGAGCGCTTAAAAGTTGATGAAAGCACATCCAACAGAATCTGCTGCATGTAACCCTAACTAGATAGACGAGGCAACACCGCTGTGCCATCCGTTTCTGCCAATCCATTTATTGAGATAGGGCTTTCCCTCTTATCATCTGGGTTCACAGCAAAGCAGCACGAGTAATTAACATTTTGCCCGAAGGTACCAGTCTCCTAACACTATTAATTTCGCAGGCGAACACCAGTATGTTTTGAATCCGAATCTAATTGAAGAGTCTCCACTGCCTAGGTTGTCGGCAGAGCTGATTTGGCTCTCCAACCCCTGAGGCCAAATTCCTATGCACGATTTGCCTTCCTTTGCACAGAAGATTACAAAGGTGATACGTTGAGAATTACCAGAGCTGCTTTCAAGGAGACAGGTACTTATTTTCCCATGTCCATCAAACTGGGATAAATGCCATCGAAAATACCAAAATGAAGACATTTTAGTGGTAATGCTGGCATAGGCTAGGGAATTCTTCCGCAAGTTGTTATGGAGATAATTAATTTCACCCCATTACTGCTATCTCTTTGAAAATATATTCAAGTAGTAGTGACATTTGTCAGACAAGAACAAAAATTTAAATAACTTTTAACTGATTTTAATGAATTAAAATTATTATTTTATTTACTTCTCAAAGAAATGTCGCATGTCAATGTTTCATTATTCAGCACTGTAATAATACTTCTCATAGTTACCTATGCATCTTATGCCAATTGTTTTCAACCGTTCATGGCTAGTTTCTCTTTAGATTCACAGATGTTGAAAAATTTATAAGTCTAATAATTTAGTAGTAAAAACGAGAGTAGCTTACTACATTTGTTAAACTTTGTAAACTCCATATATTTGCTACAATCAATCAATTTGTATTCAACATTTTAATCACAAAAATTATCATTTGCTTATTTTTAAGTTAATTAATTATTTCAGTTCATGATTTCACAAACACAATACGGCCTTACTTTAGTGTCAGCACCAAGGCAGAAAGCGCAGCGATTATTTTCATTGAATATTTACAAATCATGTACAGGTATGTTTACAATATATTTTTGGAATATCTCACTTTATCAGTTTGTATTCTATATTTCTTTTTATATTCTAAATACAATGGCTTTATATTCAAAACTATCAGATACGTAATAGTTCCATTTATAATAAATATTATTATTAAAATCTTAAAAGCTGAAAACAGTTTTAGTGAAAATTCTTTTAAATGTATAAATTATTTAAAATCGATTTAAGTTATACAATTAATTTTTTTAAAAAAATGTATTCTCCTTTCAACAGAAGAAATTGGATTTTTATATCCTAAGGCATAGTTGATTTCATCTGTAGAAAAGAATTACATTAATCTAAAGCTGTCCTTTTAATCTTATTGTTCGTGAAAATTACCAGACACAAATACATAAAAAGAATTTTAAAAGAACCCCAGAATATATCTAAGCACAGAAATACTGAAAAGAATTTAATTTACACACTCAGAATACAAAATATCTCTTAAATCTTAATTCGCTATTTCTACAATTCGGACTTCGACAGAAAAAATTGAAAAGATTTTAATCTGAATAGACGTTCCAGTTCTAAGAAAACATTTTTCAGGTAATGATCTCAGATTGCTGAGAGAAAAAGATTCAAAACAAGAGGTCTTACAAATCGTTTGTCTTCTTAATGGATCACAAAATTAAAACATGCGATGTAGGCGGAGCCGTTCCAAAAGTCAACGATAAAGATGATGAAACTAATCGTTATCGTTTTTGGGCGACCAAACGATCCGCTGTTTTTACCAAACCTAAACTTTAATTAATGGCGGCAAGGCAGACAAACTCTCGTCATTTTTCCTTTTAATAACTTATCGCTCGTTTTCCCTTTTCATTGTGACTCCTTTCTTTGTTTTAGTATTATTTTCCGTCCTTTTTATCTTAATTTGGGATTTTGCTCTTGACGTTCTCCATTGATTAATTTCTCTTACAATCTAAAGGAAACCATATAATACTCCTTTACTTACTCTAATTACAGCTAAGTTAAGGAACAAATTAAGGACAGTTTTAAGGATTCGTCGTCGCTTTATAATTTTTATTATGAATTTACGAAATTCTCTCTTTCTTTGTCATTCAGTGGATGTATTGTTTTGAGCATAATAATTTGCATTTCATAACTTTGAAATTCTTCTTAAAGTGCCAGGGTTCAGGGCATGTTGAACTTGAACGGAGTCAAGAATTTTTTTACTGCATATTTTAATGAAGATTTTTTCACTGCAGTTTTAAGTCGAAAGAAAATTCATTTTAACTAAATACTATTAGCAAAATGCCCTTACAACAATAAAGAGCTGAAACATCACACATGAAACAGACTACAAGTACGTCAGTACCAGAACTTTACTTAAAACGGCGGATATAATAATAACAAAGAATGGTAGATAAAATAATAGGAAACAATTGGAACTAATAATATTATTGATGTATTAATTATACATTTCCTTATCTATATTTTTAGAGATTCAGGTGGCAATTTCTATTATAAAAAGATTACAATTGAGGTTACAGTCCCATAAAAACCACTTATAATAAGTTCTTTCACAGACGAAAAAGTAGCAGAAATTAGCCAAATCAGTCGATAAATAAAGCATTTTTTCAACGGAAGTTTTCAGTAAAAAAATAGATAAGAACTCAAAACTGGTGGCTACATAATGAAGTCTATTCACGTTCGTTTGTTATGTGATGTCATAATCATATAACAAATGTAACTGAGCATGTCATCTAACATCTTTATGACGCCACGTTCCTTTCCTTCTCGCAAGACGACCAACAAATAATTTCAAAATTATATTTCCTGCACCGTATTTAATGTATATCAGATACTAGCAGTACGCGCACGGCGTTGACCGTGGAACCAGGACTTCAACAAAATGAAAAAAAAAAAAAAAACATCCACAATGACACGAAAAAGTTCAGAAAACAAAACAAAAGATACACATTATTGATTTTTCCGCCTATTTTTCTTCCCGATAATGACATTTCAATTGTAGGAGAACAATACAGAGTACGTTAATCCGAAACAATCTTAAAAAATTGGAAAGTGAAAATGATTATTATACAGCAAGCAAAATATGCAAGACAAAACCACGTTAGGACAGCGTCATTCGGTTGAAGGTTACGACGTATCTTACGCTCTGCATCGTCAACCAATGAAATTGCAACAATGCATGTTGGGAAGGCTTCGGAGAAACTTCCGCGGGAGAATGCTCTTTAGAGAAAAATATCTTTCAACTGACCAGGAAAAAATTAATTTAAAAAAACGGAAAAAAGATATTTTAACCGTTCTTGTTTTAAATCCGACAGACCCGTTGCAGTTATAAGCTGAAAAAAATTGAAAATAATAGTGTTATTAGAATATCGGATGCAACAAATTTAAAAACAAAACTAAAATTTCGATGGCAAAACTGACTATTTTTTAAAAACTTCTCAAAATTCAGTAAATACGTTTGAAGCTCAAAACAAACTTCATTAGAATGAAAACTGATTGTTCTATCCGATGGTGCATTGATTGCTTTTCAACGATCATTAGAAAAGATATTACAGCCGTAAACGTGCCAAAAATGACCCAAAACAACACAAAACATTAAATAAAAAATTTTCTAAATTGAATTTTAAAATTCCGGCTTCGAGGTGCATTGAGTCACCTTTACGACTACATGTGTGCCAAATTTCATGGTTGTGAGTGCGATAGATTCGTCTGGACATCACGCACGCACACAAACATTGCCTTTTATAAGTACAGAAACACGAATTGATTCCATTCTAGAACAAAAATTCATTATTTTGGCATCAGGTATTAGTTAATATGAAATTCTTTTCTGTCTAAAAACATCTTACTTCATAATAAGTCCGAAATATTCTAAAAATAAAAGTTCCTTTTTTTTATCTTCCTCAAATCTCTTCACAAATCCTAAAACTCATCAGAAGAAGAAAGGATTCTGTATAAATATATTATTTAAATGAAGTCAAATCAATAGTGCAAGCATACAAGATTAGTGCTTTCTCTTTCATTTCCGCGACAGAGTTGAAGGAAGTGGCCCTGAAGTGTTTTCATTGACTGGTTTATCTTACCGGCTTTAGGTTACCGAAATGCTAATCATTTGGTGACAGACCCATAGTTACAGAGACTGCTGTGAGTTAAGATGCATTTAAGATCAATTTCACTCTGTAGATTAAATAATGTAGCCTTCTAATGCTCTCCGTATAAATTGTATTGTTCTACATTATTGCAAAGAATTACTAATATAATAGCTCAGATCTGTCTCTCGGTAACGCTCTGACGTCACCAACAATCAAACGCCCGCCATAGCACTACGAGACGTTAAACAGCATTATTTCATTGTTAGAGACCTAAATTTCACTAATTTTAAATTTAAAAGAGTAATTGTCGTTCCAATTTCAAATTTAATAGCACTAAAATAGTAAAATAAAATTTGCTATGGATTGATATAAAATTTATCTCTCGTTTCAGAGAAATTTTAAATTATATTAATCATATTTTTCAAATTAATTTCCGTTTTCCAATAGAAAGTAGTAAATTACGTCAGTGGTATATCATGTACCTGATATAGTTTGAATAAAGAAATATGTAAATAATATGTAAATAAAATAATATTTCCTGTCATAAAACATACATTTGTTTTCAATCAATGCTAAACATTTCTCTCGCATATATATCTATTTAAACACGTCAAATTTGCGGGATATCTCTCGAATAAAGCGGCAATTTGCACCCGTCATAATAGGACGGGTGATTTTCTAGTTCATTTAATAATATTAATCCAATAAATTAAATTAACTGATTTTTTATCGATAATATTCTGTTAATGGTAGGCCGAATATATATATATATATATATATCATATTCCATTTTTTGGTCTTTATCAGTTACAACAAATTTTACAATATAAAACTTATTTCAAACGTAGTTAAATCTTCCATATGAAATTCACATTCTATTTAATGGCACTCTTGTATCTCATACTACTACACTCAGTTGCTCTGTATGCTTAATCATATTTCCATTGTAATATGAAATTTTGGGTAACAACTCTATTTTAGTAATAAATTACGAATTTTTCGTTTGAAATTGATTTGATTGATTGATTTTTTGATTAATTTTGCGCCATATGCATCATTTGATGACCACTATAAGCCACAAAACGACTTTGATATAAAATTTTTGACAAATAGTCCATGGTCTATAAATTTGAAATATCGTGAAGAGTTTTTAAGCATACACTACATTATGAGGAAAAGAACATTAACAAAATCCTTCATTCAAGCATATTTGCTGTAAATTTTATGTTATTATCTAAATTAGAATATTGCTCTTATTTTAATCAAAATTTTAACTTTGCTCACATACTCGATAAACACCGAACCAGCCATTAAGAGTCCAGAGAAAAGATTGCTCGCTGTAACGAGCTGTTCGACAAACGGCTATCGAATAAAAGCGACAGCCGTCTGTCGAGTTTCGAACTTAAGAGAATTTTCTATTTTTGATTTATAGTTCAAACGAACTCATTTGGAACAACAATTTTTGTTTCCAATCAAATTGTTGAGAATACCGGACATTAAAAGCAACAGAAAACATTTAATGACTATATCCAGACAAATCATTTATCACATCCATAAGAATATAAATGGTATATATAAATGCTATATTTTTATTATGGTCGGAAAAGTTGTCTGGTGACTGTCTGTCCATTTCCAACACACTAAAATTACTAGTGAAATAGCAAAAATCGCAAGATAAATGAATTCAATCTCAGCATGGCTTAGAAGTTTACAAGAAATATTCCGAAAAAATGATAACCATAGTAACTCGCTCCTAAATGTTATCTATTTTAAGAAATTCAGAAAAACCAAAGGAAAAGGAACAAGATTTCGCCGAGTCAAGCCATAAATAAGAATGCATATAAACTTTTTTTTCCTTCTGAAAGCGTCAGAACAAATTGCCGCCATCACGTCCGAACGATGATGAAATTCTCACAGTTAACGACCTAGAAGATATATAAATATATAACAACAAAACTGCTCATATACACTTCTAAAAATACAGTCCCTTTAGATCCAGCAAGATTTGGAGATTAAAATATTCATCTTTTCCCCACCTCTTCCACTGTAACCGTGTCTGCTTCCCAGGTTAAGGTATAACCGAAAAATATCATTTCAATTATCCATCTGGCAACAGCGATAATTGCTCACTGCAATTCAATTAGAATCGGCGTGCGCTTATTCGCTCGTTCTTTCCTGAATCGTCTGCTAGAGTGAAAGTTGTAGTACTTTTCCCCAGCCTCAATCAAACGCAAAATAATTAAGAATTTTGCTTCCAAAGAAGAAGGACGGTGGAAGATTTAGAAGAAGAAGTATAAAAAAAAGATAAACACTTACAATAAAAGATGGGGGCTTGAATAATCTTCTTCGGTAAGCAGCTTATGTCGCTACTCATTAAGGATTTTAATTAAATTAACCGATATTGCCAGTTTCAGAGTAGAATCGGAAAAGGATGTGGTTGTGATGGTCGAGAAAAGAATAATATTTTGATAGGAGATTAAATGTTGGAAGAAAAAAAATTAAATGAATGATAGATTCTTGACAAGAGAAGAGAGTAATTGTGAGGTACCCGATAAGTATAATAAAATTGATTTTGTATTTATTTTCTAATTAATGGTGAATAAAAATTGGACGATTTAAATTTACTTGCAAAAATCGATGTTATTACAGAGATTAAGTGTAACAGCGCCTTAAATTTAATTTCAAGTATCGAAAAACTGGAATCTACAACGAGGTAAATGTATTATAAAAAAAGTCATGAGAAGCAGAGGAATATTAAATCCAATTTTTTAGTAATACTTGCCAAAACATTAATATTAACAATATTAATTTGCAATGAAATTTATTATGTTAATAAGATGAAATAATTAACAAGAATTCAAACTATTTGTCCCTAGATTAAATTCTTTGAAGAAGTACGTTTGGCTATTATAGGTTTGTTTTTGAAGCAAATACGAGAATTTGGAATTTAGAAGAGCCGATACACAGTGTTACAAAAATACAAATAAAACTTTAGTAGGGAATTAGGCCTGTGTGTGTGGAATGCGAACTATAGCTATGTATGAGTTTTAAAAAATTATAATTTGTTTCTAAATAACTGCGTTTGTCTATATTTTTTTCTAAATGTCTCTGTGTCTGCAAAATTCTAGTACCCCTCTCGCCCGCCCCGCAAAAAAAGTATATAAATAGCACAGAATATAAAGAAAATTAGACTAATGACGTTAATTCGCGTGACGTCACGCTCTTTTTTTCCTTTTGAAAGGTGTATAACCAGTTAAAAAATTAAATTCTTGCGTCGCATTGGAGGTGTGTGACTTGAACAAGAATTGATCCGATCTAACTATCACAATAAATAATTGTAAACGAAGCGACAGAGAAATAATAATCCCAGACAATAAGCTGCTGATTTTTATAAATATATATATAAATAAACATTGAAAAAAAGGCCCTCAAGATTTCATATCGAATTCACGCATTTATAAGTCCATCTAAATCGAAACGTACAATAATAATACAATTTCTAATGTCGCCTCGAATGAAATGCGTTTATCGCAACACGAATACAAATAGACTTTGGAAAATGTTATTTTTGAATAAACAAATAAATGATATATATACACCTTTTTTGCCTCACTGAAGAAAACATGGGCAAGAAGTTAAATTCAAATTTTACGTAATACTCAAGGTTTCACTCTGGCTCTATTTCACTATCGTGCATTCGTTTATTTTATTCTATTCTCTGCTTTATTTATTTCATTTTATCTTATTTTAGTTTACTTTGTTGGTTCGATCCTAAGGAACTCGTTTGATTTATTTTAAGACACTCCTCTCAATTGTAAATTTATATTCTCCCTTTTTACTTTCTCTCCGACAGAAAAATCTTTTGTTATTTCACAGGTTTTTTTCCTTTCAGTTATTTTTCATTTTTTTTCACCGTATAACACGTATACGTGTTCGCTCTTACGTTTGTTTTACGTTTACAACAGCGAAACGCCAAAGCAGGCAGGCAGGCGCAGTTTGTATTTTAAATTCGTATCTTTTTACCGTTTTCGATAGAGAAAACGAATTTTATTGGCTTTTTAAATAATTGAAATTTTTTTCTTTACACCCGCCTAGACTGTGGGTAATTCACTCAACACTCGAAATGGAAGACGGGAAAAAAGAATGAAAAAATAAAGTTATTCAGTCGAGCAAGAATTAACTCACGTTGAAAAAAAATCCAAAGGGAATAAAAAAAGAGCTGTAAAATATTTGAATGACTTGATTTTTCAATTTGCATTGATTACTTAGAGTGAATTCAAAGAAATCAATCTATTCACCCACAACGCGGAAGATTTACAAAGCGAATTCATTTTCCCGCCTTTTGTATTAGTCTGAATAACAGGAGTTGTTCAGATACATGTAAGTTGATTCTCCATTTTAATGAAATGGTTCACAAAAGAAACTTTTAATTTAAAATACTCACAAACTTTTCTTTCTGCAAAAGCAAGTGCACAAAATGTTCTGATGTTTTTTGCTCTATTTTAATAAAGAACTTTCAAGAAATTGAATTATGGGAATTCAATTCCAGACGTTTTTTTAATAAAGAAACAATTTAAAAACTTAGAATTCTACTTTTTTGCCCAGTTGCATTTTAAAACAAGAAATAATGGAAGATTTCGTAGTTTAAAGAACAATTTCGGCTAAGAATTATGTAAAAAGTACTGCAGAAAAACTAGTTAAATTGCACAAGACCTTTTACTTTGTTCTGCGGTTTTTTTTAGAAAACATTGAATATTGAAAACAATTCCGTGCTTTCAACTTTCGAAAATTAACAGCAGATCCTTTTTTAAAATTTCGGATGAAAACTGTTTGGAATGAACTCTATTTTCATGGACGTTATATCCAAATTAATCTAAAATGAGAAATCAAAGAATTTACAATGCTCAGCAGATTCTATTTTTAACATCTCGGTTGAAAACCATTTGAAAATTAATTCTGAATTAATCATCGTTTCATTGAAATTCATCAACCGCTTCATTTAAAAATCAAGAGAAATGGAGAGACTTCGA
This sequence comes from Araneus ventricosus, assembly GCA_013235015.1. NCBI lineage: Eukaryota > Metazoa > Arthropoda > Arachnida > Araneae > Araneidae > Araneus > Araneus ventricosus. The sequence continues at coordinate 136,399 of BGPR01001655.1, read as the reverse complement.
TAACCGATAGTTATATTTCTGTTGTAATGGAAAAACCATTATAATATGATGTATATACAGTAAAACACCGTTTATACGTCTTTCAAGGACTGACGCAAAACGACGCACTGGAACTGACGAAAAGACGAATAATCGAAATTTTACTAAACAATCTTGATTATTACGAATTTAATCATTTTAAAGCATTAATTTTAAAATTTTTAAGATAGTACTAGTATAATACGACATAGTATGGAAATCAATAATTAAATTTTTAAATTAAACATTTATCACAAAAGAGAGAAAAATCATACCTTTATCGCATATCTGGTGTACTAATTACATACCTAATACGATTTATGTTCATGCAGGTAAGAGTTTAATTTTTTTAAATCTTTAACCGTCGACTGGCATGCTGATTGTCTGTGAATATTAAGAATCGAATTAAGTTCAATGAATGCTTTTTCAAAATTCTTTTCACAGAAGAAATAAGTTCGAAGTTTTTAAATGCGGTCCATTGCGTCTTGTATAGCAATTTTATCATAATTTAATCGTAATTTAATCATAGCTTAAATTAGAACCAGGCAATTTTTCTTCTATTAATTCATCAAGTGTGAATAATTTCGAAGTCATGGTATCTTTATCACAGTTCAAATACTGGAAAGGAGTATATTTTCACATTTTAGAACGGGAGGAAGACGACGTATAACCGAAGCTTTGCGTCGTATGAACGAAGTATTTTATCATTACAATGAATAAGAATGCATCGGGATTGTGATGAAACGACGTATAAATGAGAAACGTATAAAGAAGCTTTACTATATGTTGCAAAAATTGTTTACTCTGTTATTATTACAATACTTTGATAAATCGTATTCTTTGCCGACAAGTGACGTTATAACCGGGAAGAGGGCTTGATAGTAACTAATCAGCACCTTTTTAATTAGTAAGAACTTTTAGCTAATGATGTTAAATGTGAGAGGAAGTTTAACCGTAAGAAGATTTTACATGACAGTTATGACGATATAAATTGGACGGTGACTTGTTAATCAGCAACATTTTAACTAGTAAGTACATCCGATTAATAACGTTAAAAGTGAGGCATTTTGAGGAAAGACTTTTCAAGTTTAACCGCGTGAAAATTTTACATGATAGTCATGGCGTTATAACTGGGCCAATGGATTGATAGTCAGTAACTTTTTTAATTAATAAAGACTTCCAATTAATTACATTAAACCTGTGGTATTTGGAGCAAGAGTTCCAAAAGTTAAAAAAAATAATGTTAGCAGTCTTACTAAAAAATGTTACATCAATAAGGGTTCCATCAATTCATAGAAAGATACCTGCAGGTTGAGCAATTTATGAGTCCAATGAACTAAACGAAAAAATGAAAAGTACATTTCATTAACTTCCTCGTAGAGCATATCTTTTTTTTCTGCCATTGGAACCGATAAGTAAAGCGACTTACAAGAAGCTTTACTTTACTTTAAGCGACTTAAGTAAGGAAGTAAAGCGACTTACAACTTAAATAAAATTTTAAAATGGAAAAAAGCGCAAACTCGTAAAACAAGTTGAAGTTGAATAAAATCCCGAATGCATTTGAAAATATAGTTAAAAGAAGAAGGAAAAAATTCTAATTCGCAATTCCCGCCTAGAAACAGGAAGCATTAAATAGAACGTTTTGCATCCGTTAAAGTTTTACATATCTCTTGGCGATGTAATTAGTCTACATTTGTATGCAAATTATCAAAAATGTAGACACAACTTGAAAGAGGGAACAAATAAAAACGATAACTCTGCATCAAATTAAAATCTTATTTTTAGAAAATTAATTTGTTTATAACAAATATCAGTATCATGCCTCTTCACTTTCCATAGTGCTTTTTTCAAGAACTGCAAGAAAATCTAAAGTAGTAGTTGTTGACATCCGGAATGGTTAGCTCTTAATAGTTGATAATTGAGATTTCGGGCATAAATTATGAAATGCAAGATTTAAAATTTAAAAAATTATTAAATAAATTGTTATATTACATGGCGATTAATCTAATCCCGATTAAGAATTAACTCCTGAATCGTTTGATCACCTGGTTTTAGCAAAGCAGTTGCTATTAATTTGGAAAATATATTTCATCAGAGTCTTTAGCAAAATAAATGCACAGGCGTAGAATGTATAGAAAAGAATAATAATGGAATGCATAACAGAATAAATGTTTGTCACATAACTACAATAAAAAAGCTATTAAGTCTATTAGCAACTATACATTTTTTTAAAAAAAATTCATATTCACTGTAGTTCATTTAGAACAAATGTGGCGTTTAAGAAAATTTGTATAATTTCTTACTTCCTATATTTTGACTACAGTTCAGATTACAAGTTCTACGAAAGGCAACCAACAAGAAGGTATTAAATGATACAAAAAGACACATAAAAACTGCACAAGAGAATTTAAATCTTGTCCGTCATTTTAAGCTCTTAATATCTCCCCAAACCGCTTTTGAATGCGACTGAAAGCAATCAATTAAACAAATAGATACAATTGAATCATATTTTATACGTTTAGCATTTGAGAATAATATTTGTTTACAATCGATCACTAAGCGACGGACGGCTCATTCGAATTCAAAGACGAACATTCGAATAAAATTTAGCTCACTCGATTCCATTCTTGCAAAAATAATAACAGCTTTTCCACTAAATGGTACATGCAAAATCTGAATAGAAATTCAAGCCAAAATGAATTCAACAAACAAGCAGAAAACATTTAATCAGATTTTACGAGTTTAACAATCCCGGACGGTCTTTGTTTGCTATTGATTATTGATTGTTCTAAGCGATAGCCAGCTCATTCGAATGCAGAGAATTCTGACAGAAACCACTCATCACCCTCGCCTGCAAACATTCAGGGCTTTATCGAATACGAGCAGTAGTAACAGGCAGCAAATGTTAAATTCTCCTGTCATTTACATAGATTTACGTTCAGAATGCGGCATTTAAAGCGATAGGACGGGCATCATGATCGCAAATCAACAAATTTTACAGCACCAAACAGCGAAGCTAAAAATTCTAAACCATGGGAGAGACGCAATCATCTTGGCGGAGAAAAACATACCAAAATTACTCAAAAAAATAAATAAAAAAAGATGTAAAAACTACACAAAAGAGGCAGATAAGAAAAGAAAAGACGTTAGATAAAAGATCGCGAAAAAGTAATTTTTTTTTCTTTCTTAGGTTAAATGAAAATGAGAAGCATAAATATTAATCAAAACCATTTCTTCTTTTTCGCAAACACGCATTAATAATGGTAAAAAGAGGAAAGCAGGAGTAATGGTAAATAAATGAAATAAAACGAGTAAAAAGAGAGTGAGAAACTGAGCATACATTAAAGTTGATGGGATGAAACTCAGCAAGACGACGTTGAAGAGCCGCGGAATAAGAATAAGGTGGATGGATTCTTTTTTTCAGAGGGGGTGCATTGGATTTCGTCCCTCCCCCACTTATCTACTTAAACGGTGGCAAATGCAAAACTATTCCACAGTTGCAGTCGCAGCTAGTTATAATACATATGGAAAAGGAAGCGACAGGAATTTGATGCTGAGACATGCCTGTATTTTTTTCAGGGACTTGCTACAAAGTACGCACTATTCTCCAGCATGTCAAATACCAGAAGGCATGCGAATCACAAAGCCCAGCCTATATAAAAGTAGTAATGAATGTTCCAACGAAAATTTCATAACTGAACTTAACTTCTTTAATTTCTAATTATGAATCAAGCTTTCAGGGACCTGTTACAAAGTACGCACTATTCTCTAGCATGTCAAATACACGACTGCATGTGAATTACAAAGCCCAGCCCATATAACAGTAGTTTTAAAATTTTATCTTTCAATTTTTTTCTTAATAAAGTATAATCATGAATCTAGCTTATTAAAAAAAACTGTATTCTACCAGAAATATGCGGGACAACAATTCAAAGGTTTGAAATTGAATGTCAAGAAGGTTTGTCTAAAATTTGGGGGCGGGCTATTCTTGGTTTTATTCGATTTTCTTTTTAAACATAGACCGTTACTTTATTATATGCAAATGGACATAAGGGAGGTGTCATGTGATTTCGATGACAATACAAAATGCAATGAAGTTGGGGGCGGGACTAAATTGTATAAAGGTGCCAACCAAGTTTGGAAACATTTAACAAATAACATATAATATATTACTATACTGGAAGAACTTATCTGTTGTTTAACATCTACGAAAACCTTGTGAAAGCAAATAAGATTTCTGCAAATGCTGGAATAACAGACATCCACCTTGAGCCACTTTTGAAACAGAGAACACGAAGAACACACTAGGAACATGACATTAGCAGAAAAAAGACGAGTAGCGTCAGGAAGAAAAAGTTTGAAAAGATTTTGTTCTTTTTTTAAACTGTAAATTTCGTGATACATCCATGTTTTGCCTCTCATGCTAGTTTTTAAGTTTCATAAGCTTTCACTACTTGGATGATATTCCAGCGGGAAAAAATAAAAGATTTTTTTTTTACTTTAAATTCTTTAAACACGTCATACATGAAAAAAATCCTGAGCAAACATTGAAGGTTTAATGATAAAAAAAGTCATAAACTAGCTTTCATTACATCATTATCTTCGCGGTAGATCCTAAATATACCGTTCATAGGAGGAGTATACAACAAATGAATGGGATGTTAAAAGATTTGAATCATTCATCATTAAAATTCTATTTGTGATGCGTCTAAAATTCATTACGAGGACAAAAGGGAGTTACCATCTTTGCGGCGCAAATTATCTTGAGACAAAGTCCATGATGTCATTACCATGAGCAATAGAAGAAAACCTTTGGAAAAACAATTTTCATGGTGAAAGGCATCTCTCAATTACTTTCTATAAATTAAATTCTTTCATACATAAACAGTCATACTTCTCAGACATTTTGTTTGCCAAATATGATTACGGATGAAAACCTATCGCAGTCCTTATTTTGATTTATGGAATATAAGAGTATTACAATTGAACATTTCAATTAAAATTTTATGCTCTAGCCTTCTAAAATTGAAAGTAGTTGTGCAAATGGGAATTTTTGCAGTATTTCATGACTTAAAAAAGGGGTGGAGATAGGGAAAATTTAGCAAGACCCGGAAGAGATAAAACACAAAAACTGGTTAAAAAAATGAAAATATATTTATTCATGAGTAGCATTAGAAAAGGTAGCATCTCCTTCCGACACGTCAAAGGCCTTATACACTTACGGGTAGGTTGGGTCGGGGTGGGAGTTAATAATAATAATTAGAAAAGATTATTTACAAGCGGTAGTACAAAGTCAAATAAGTTTTTGTTTCACGAATTAAAAATAAAAAATGTTATGAACACTGATATGACTCACAAAAAAGGGAGAAGAAAGAACAAATAGGGGAAAGTCGGGTAAGAAGAAGAAGAGTCTAAAATGACGAATTGGATTTTTCTCGAAAATTACACTACTTTCTGTCTTCCACGACAACTGTCGCCGCCAAATTGTCTAGTTTACGGTGGTCGCTATAGCAACTAGTTATGATAGGGAAGATCCAATTCGAATAGGAGGAATCCAACGGAAGTCGAATTTTTTTTAATGCTTGTCGACAGTTTGAGGCGGAACACAACTGAATTTCTACCTACTATAAATGGGTTCCTCCTACGATAACCTGTTTCCATAGAGACCGCCGTAAACTAGACAATTCGGCGACGATAGTTCTGGTGGCGGACAGACAGTAGATGGCAGGCTCGATCCTGCATCATCAGAGACCTTTAGCGACCAGTACACATGACATGCCAAAATATTCCATCCCGTCATTTGTGTGATTCATAATACCTGGAAATGTGTTATGTTACGATGTAAATTTTGGTTAGTGCTTCGTAAGGAATAGTGTTTATGGTGTAAGTATTTTTGATTTATACATGTCATATGCGCAAAGTGCTAATCAAAAGCTGTTCAATGATTTATTATTTTAGTTTTTATAATTAGTTGATGCCCTTCAATGTTTTTTCGAAATAAAAATGGCGATGCCGGGTAAGATGACGAAGCGGGTGGAGGCTAAGATGACGAAATCTTCCCGAAATTCGTGAGTCCATCCATCAGCTTACCGACCGCGACTAAGACCTTTTCGATTTAGTTTTATTTCATTTGCATCATCGTTATTGCATAAATAATATAAAAAGAGGCATTTTTATTAACTTGTTATCTCATGGTAGAGCTTTTTAACTAGAAAACTCTAACTTTCTTGACCTAAAGTAAATTATAATTCAGGATCGCACTTTATGCACAATGGGCAAAATATACAAAAGAAAAACGGATAGACAAAAGCTGGGGAAAGCAAGCAATGATTAAAGCAGTTTCTGAAGTCTCAACAGTAAGACAGTCAGTCAGTCTCAGAAGCAGTTGTTAAAATCTTCTGAATCTCACCCGGATCCAGAAAACCCCGACAATAAAGCATGCATTCTTTGCGGTTAAGTCAGGAAAACTGAATTGTGGTTCCAATGTTTTAAGTGCAAGCTCTGAGCCCATTCCGCTTGTACGGGCTGCGCGATGTGACTTTTGTCACTGATTTTATTTCTTAAATAAAATCTAAAATTTCGTTTGCTTTATGATGTTTCTTTAGTTTGATATTATGTTTTTTTTTTCATGTTATGTGCAATTTTTTATTCAGTTTTAAGCAAATTAGGTATTCGTCATCTTACCCGACTGCGGGTAAGATGACGAAAATGACTTTTTTTTTCCTAAAATGAAATTTTGGGGTATCAAATTTGAAGATAATTTTTAAAAAAAATATATCACTTTTAAAAAAAAGAGTTGAAGATTTTGACGAAAAAATAATCCTCCAGTAACGAATATTGAGGTCAGGAAAAAATCCCCAAAGCTTAAGGTTGCCATCTTACCCGACTTTCCCCTACAGCTTAAAAAACTACGTTATGTGGTGAATGCGGCCGGGGCATCAAACAACTGGAGACGCGCATGCGCAGAAAAGCGTATGAAGGGATATGTCAGTATCGACTGACATTCAATGATGCAACCTGTGTTGTATTCCCAAAATCTTTCCGATATTTAATTGCGTAACTACTAAAGCATCTATCTAATGTTTTCCACATTAATAGTTCTGTGTTTGTGATATGGGAATGTTAAATGTAATAAACCTTATTGCTCAAGAGCTAGTTGGATGTTGATATTCAAATTAACCACTAAATCTATTTAAAAGGGTCAAAAATATATTTATATGTGCTTATTACTTGCTTAGCAAATTAAATAATGTTATGCATAAGTAGTTCTATAGTATCAAATGAACTTTTATTTATTAAATTATGAATCTGAAAAAATAAGCGAATACAAATGTAAAATATATACAGGATGTCCACATTTACAGTGGTTCAATAGATAATTTCTAAACCGTTAGAGATAGTTCCACTTGGAAAATGTTTTAAATGAAGGGAAAAATTATAATATATGTTTTTTGAGTGAATAAATATATTGCTAAAAAAGTTAAGAAATCTAGCTTTTTATACATGCCCCGGGTCCAAGCAGTCATATTTAGTAAAATATTCTTGACACTCTAATATTTTAAACAAAAAAACGTTCCACTCTTCTACAACTAAAACTGACCGAGTTATAGAGCATTGAATATCGCTGGCTTAGACCACTTTACACCATTTCAACGGCCGTCTTGAAGACGATCCACCAATCAATGCACAGCACTGGTTAAAAATCAAGAAATTCGAAGCTCCATAACTCGCTCAGTTTTAGTCGCAGAAAAGTGAGACTTTTTTTGTTTAAAGAGTCAGAGTGTCAAGAATATTTTACTAAATATGACTGATAGAACCGGGGGACCGTATAGAAGGTTAGAATTCGTAACTTTTTCAGAAATATATTCAGTGACTCAAAAAACATAAAATATAATTCTTCCCTTTATTTAAAGCACTTTTCCAATTGGATTCCAATTGTCTATCTCTAACGGTTTAGAAATTAGCTATTGGACCACGACAAGTGTGGACACCCTGTATATAAAAAAACATTCTCAAGAAAACACATTATTCAGACTGTCCTCAACATCTACTTTAAATAAACTCGAAAAAAGAGATGATACACGTTAAATTAAACGCGAAATGCACATAAATCTCAACCAAAATGAATTTATGCATGGCGGATATCATAATTTCATTTAGGAAAGAAGAAACACAACGCATGAAGACAGAATAATTAATGCTACTGAATAATCATGAAAAACAATGCTGAAAATAGTTTTTCCTTTTAATTTAGTTTCTGACAAGCGCGTAATTAGGTTGCAACATGCAAAAAGCACAGTTTCACCGGACATATAATTTGTCTGGCAAATATCATATTTTATTCATAAAGAAACGAAACACACCATACTTAACACTCGGAGGTTTTTTTTCCATTCCTGAAACACAAATTTGATTTCTCCGCTTTTTTAAAACTGGGAGAAAGAATTTTAGGAGAAAAAAAAACTGCTTAAATGATGCTTGCGTAAGAAATTAACGCGCATTTTATGAGTAAAGGTCAAGTGGAGCTCTGATCATAAATTCTCATTTTAATGTAAAGTTTGTCACTTGAATGTAGCTAAGCAATAGAAACCCGAATCCAAAATTCACACTGAGATAAATTCATACTGTGAGTTTTAGAAAAACGTTACAGAATAAAAGTTTAATGATGTATTTTTCGAAAATTAATAATTGCATCATATGTAATTGGTTGTACAACGAATTGTAGATGGTTTTATTTTGAAAGGCATTGTTCAAGAACTTTTCCCTCATATTTCAGCTTAAAAATGATAAACTACTGTTCAGCAACAGATTCCGAGACCACCACTTTGGGACGATTTTACACCGGAAAGGGGTTCAGGCAATGAGTCATATCAGCGCATTTCCGGAAGTTCTTTGTTAGATCACGATCAGTAAAATGTAAACATCACCCTTCCATTCTTCACTTTCCCCCTATTTTGATGAAAATAACTCCGCCCGGCGCATGCGCAAAAGCGCGGAGGGTTTCCGAATCCGTTGCTAAACAATATATACTAATATATTTTTTTAAATAAAAATTTACATAAAAAGTATTTAAATCAATACTCTTTAAACAGTAAATTTGTTTTCAAAAATTCATTTTTACAATAAATTTGTGTTCATAAAATTCGCCTATAATTTGATAATGGGTTAATCTTGGAGTAGGAATCAAACTCACTCTATGTTTCCATTGGAGGGACACAGCACACTGTAAAAAATATCCGTTTTTTTCCCGGACTTTTTCCGTATATTTGACGGTTTAAAGCTGTTTTGTTGACAAAACGGTTTTTCACCGTTTTCCGCTCCAGCCATAAACGGTTTAAAACCGTCAGTTCAAATTCTATTTTTCGTCATACGGTATTGCTTTCCGTACAATAACTTTCCCTTTTCTTAAATGTAATTTTATTGCATTCATTTCATGTTTTTAATAGGGTTCCATCTCCGCTATTGTTTGCACATGTTGCAGTAACCTGTTGTCACTCATGAAAGCTAACCTTAAAACACGTGTTCTGGCAATAGTTGATTTTTACACCACTAGGTGGCGCCACTAGAGCTATAGTGACTTTAAAACTCAAATAGATTATTTTTAATTCATTTTAAGAAGTCTCCGGTGGTCTAGTGGTTAGAGCGACTGTCTTTTATTTCTATGAACGCGGTTTCGATCCCCGGCTCGGAGGAGTTAGAAGTTTTGTCACCATCTTGCATCGAAATCTTCCAAGTAAGTTCAATTAAGAATTATATTAATTAAACTAATTAATAATTAAGTCTTGATTAATTAATATTCCTAATTGATAATACACATCAACACATTTCAACTCGAACAGAAGGAGAAAAACAACTCAACTCAGTCGATGACGTCACTTACTTCGATGACTTAAATTTTACGGAGAAAACTTAATTTCATACGGTAAAAAACCGTTGTGACTACGGATTTACTTCGTAACTTTTACGGGAAAAACTTGTTCCTGTATGGTAAAAAGCCGTTGTGCCTACGGATTTACTTCGTAACTTTTACGATTTTGCACAACCAACCCAGCTGCCAGTTTAAAACCGTAAATTTTACGGGATTTTTTTTACAGTGCAGTAATATTTCCATCACAGGATTAAAGTTGGGTACAAAATATTAAAATGTTGAAACCGCTGTTATAGTTGTATTAATAGGCATTCGGCGTTCCAACAAGACATCCAATACATAAAATGCAGATATTCGAAGCTTAGCACACGAAATATAAAGCATCAGCGAACTATTGAGTTCCATTCGATTATTATTCATTGCACCAAAATTATGACATTTCGTAACGTCGTTCTTCTAATAAGATGGGAAGGGTAGGGCGGAAAAAAAGCGATGGATCATTTCTTTCCCTTGATTTGTTTCGCCAAAAAACAATTCCAAAACAACAGCAACAGTAAGAAATTACATAAGCGGGAGAGAAGGGGAGAAGACAGAACAAAAATCAATGCCGAATCTTCCACGCAAATCTAGAATTAACGTTATTTGGTTGCGGTCCCGCCGTACAAGTCGAAAATCCATACATATACATTCAAGGAATAAATAAATAATAAAAAAGCTTCTTTTTCCCGTTCTTTCCAATCTCCAGCAACGCGTGTCAGCTGATTCATATGGATGAAGACCAAGCAATGTTACATCTAGGAAAGAAGTTCTGTAAGAATGGGTGGAGAAAAAATAATAAAACGACAGTTCGTGCTTCTGTAGTCATTGGAACCAGAAAAAAAATCCCCCAAGAAAAATGCGCATTTACATGAAAGTTTGAAACACAAATTGAACAAGCCCAATTCTGCAGCACTGAAATTATATTTTATCTCCGGATTTGCTATAAATCAGCTTATTCCCTGTCAGATTTATTTTATTCTTTTTTCAATTTTTGAGTCCGTCTGGTTGTCTCCCTCTCCCCCTTTTTTCTCTTTATTCATTTATTTGGAAGAATTTTGCATCGATACGGAATAAAAATCAAAACAATGTTGGTATTTTTACAGTGTATTTAATAAATGAACTTCAAAAAGCACGTATAAAAGTAAGTGATTACATTTCATGGAGGAGGAATTATTTGGAATCAATTATTTACCATGAATAGTAGTCTTGTTGAAATATTAATCTGCTTATATAAATTGAAAATGTTTTATTTGGTTAGCATGAAGAAACTAAATAAAGTTCAATTCATTCAAAAATGTTTGTCATTTTTATTTAATTTATTACGAAATCTTTGAGATTATATTGTTTTCCTGGAGATTTCTTTAAATTTCCCATAGAATAAAGAAATATTAGAAGTCAAGAAGAAAAAGCGACGTAAGAAAATATGCTAAATGAAGTCCTTTTTAATAAATGGATGCACGATATTCGGGTGCAGAAGCTGCAGCAGCCAATTATTAAGACAGCTATGCTAGAACTATCATTATTTTTGAAAAAAGAAACGATAATGACACTAATACTATGCTGAATGAATACCATAATAAAACGAGGAAGTACTAAACATTAAGTTTCACACATTGTAATAGAAATCAGAACTCTTAATAACCTCTGGCATAGCAGAGTAGTAGCTTTATTTAAGGAGAGTAGAGTTATTAAGAGTAGTAGCTTAATTTTGGAATTCCTCCTTTTTGTGGGACCAATATACGTTTTCAAAGGGCCTTTTGGAATTTTAGCGTCAGACGACCAAACTTTTCATAATCTGCTTCTAACACGAGAAAGTTTCCAAAAAGTTACTGAAATAAAGAAATACATGAGGGAAAACAATCATTTATTGGCATGTTGGCGCACCTTTGCAATTCTGCGGCAGCATTGCAAGATTTGCCAATGCCTCCAGAAATCGTCGCTTAACCTGGCGCACCTTTGCAATTCTGCGGCGGCATTGCAAGATTTGCCAATTCCTCCAGAAATCGTTGCTTAGCAAGCAACACCACCAATATCAGATTTTTGAAATTTCAAAGAGGAAGAAAATACTCATTTTTTCGCAACCAATAACGAATATTTCGATACTCACTTAACATCTGATGTAAACATGATACCTTATATTCCTACTAGATGTGAAAAAATTAAGAAATAACAGTTATTCGTTGCGCAAAAATTGAGTATTTTTTTCCTCTTTGAAATTTCAAAAAAATGAGCTAGGTGGTGCTTGTTAAGAGACGAAATATAATTTACAAACTGCTAAACATTAATCTCTCCAAACAGAACTTGAACAATTAATCCATTTTAACACTAACTCCACTGATATTTCTACATACAAACCTTGTTGGTTAGACATATTGACTGTTAAATGTATTGTAGTAACTTGATTAGACATATTGACTGTTAAATGTATTGTAGTAACTTGATTTCACTTACGAACTGTTTTTGTAAATGGCGCATCTACCTCTTTTTTCATTACAGCGAATTCACAATCTTCGTTTGTTTTTTAATTATAATACAGGGAACTCTCGTATAACGCACTACCGTACAACGTGAACGGACGGAGCGAAAATATTGAGGCTACTTCTCATATAGCGCGATAAACAGCCTCGTATTGCACGTAAGATAAATTTTACATCTTAATAGGTGTTCTTTTGTTTAAAACAGTATGTGCACTGCACTTTATTATGTTATAATAAACGTGCTGACTGATTAGAATTAAGTGGAGTCCATAATAGCCGTCTGATGCATTCCCTCTAATTCTCAAATATTTATAAGTCAGAATAGCCGTCTGATGCATTCCCTCTAATTCTCAAATATTTATAAGTCAGAATTAATCTCAAATTGTGGACGGAGAAGAAACAAAATGTATAAAGAAAAAAGGCCTGCAGTTGAGGGTCGAGAGAGAACGAGGCCATCACCGAAGGCTTTGAGGAAGTGAAGGACCCCGACAAAAGAGAGATCTGACAAAAACAGGCGACTGTCAACCCAAGAGCGTGTCATTGCGCAAAAGAAACACTACAGAAGGTTCCCACCAACTGGCTTCTATTTCGGATACCCACGTATTTATTGAAAGCCTGAGGCAATGCCTAATGACCTGCTGATGTACTGCCGACTTCCACGGCTAAGGAGAAAAAAGAAGTGAAATTTATTCGGAAGACACGTAGGGGTGGGCAGCTTCTGCTTTGCAGAGGATGTCTTCTAGGAAAATAAGGTCTTTAACTTACGCTAGTTTGAGTAATGGATTCAAAAATGGCAAGATGGATTCAATATTTAAATTTAAAAAACAGATCAACAGTGTTAAGTTTATAGCTGAAAAGCTGTATATAAATAATAGCTGACCAGCATCAATGAAATAGTATATGAAGGAAAGGTTGCTAAATAGGTTTGTTTCCAACGAATTTTGCTCAAATTAGTTAGAGAAAAACTTTAAACACACCATGCTGTTTAAAGTTTAATAGTTATAACTCGAACATAATTTCGAATTTACGATTTCTTAGTTTGATACTTCGTACAGAATAATATCATCAGAGCAGATTTCCACGGGAAAAATGATTTAAACTGACGTGTTCAGCAAAACTTTTCTAGTACTTAATTTCCAACTGAAATTTAAATTTGATTAGTTTATTTTCCCATTAAAATTTAAATTACTATATAAAATAATTATTATATGATTTTTTAAAAGTGGGAAAGTCTTCAAGCCAGTATCATTTATTTATTTATTCTGCTGAATCAATGTAAATATACTAAATTAAAACTAGAAAAGATTTTGTATTGCAAACCATGTACACTTTTTGTATGCCCAAAACATGAAAGATTGTATGCAAAATTAAAGAATTTACATAAAACTTCATCGACTACCAAACACTGTTGGAGATGTTTCCTCTAATCAAACAAGAAAAGATTTAACATTGCTTGGAACTAGATATCAATTAACCAATAAAATAAAATATGTAGCATTTATTAGAAAGACATTCCTTCCACGTGCAAAAGACACATGCGCCATCAACCTCGAACTTTATATCTAACTTTGCCCTTCAAAAATGCTTTCAATTCGCGCCACGTAAGAATTCATTGCCTATTCTGTTAACGGTAACCGTCTCCAATAACACGCCACTGCTTTGGCGTAATCGTCCAATCAAAAGAACTTCCCTAAGCGTTACCAAGTGCTTAATACAACAACACTTTCGCAGAAGAATAATAGCACGGAAAAACACCGATAAAAGAAATGAGACTTAGAGCGAGGAAAAAAAAGCCCCCAAAACTTAGGTTTCCAGCTGCGGGCCTAAAAATATTCGCTTAATTTCCGAGTGTTTAATTTATCCCGTCAACCGTCAGCGTAGTTGACACAGTTAGGTGCAACACGCAAACGCCAAGTTGCCCGTCACGTTTCGAATTAGTGACCCTTCCCGAAATACGAATGAGTTGTTACCTAGGAGACAAGAAAAGCGTCCTGTTTCGAGCTAAGGAACTAGGGCCAAACTGAAGCGACAACTTTTGATTCCGTCTAAAGCCAAACAAACTAGGAAATCTACAACCAGTTTACAGTAGCGAGTATAATAACTCCATTGAACAACATATGATATAAGAATTCAAACAAAGCTTTTAGGTTCTATGCAAGTTCAACCATGACATATACTTTTCCACGATTTAAGGCTTTCCGCCTCTATAGTTGGACAGTTTGTATAATACTTATAGATCATTTCAAATTCCGTTTTCTGTTTGAAAAATCTTCAGATCTCAAGATTTCATTCTATCGTTTAGATTTAGTCCGAAAAGGCTGCATCTTCAACACATCGATCTTGTACAGCAAAACTTCGATTTAATTCCCTTTCTCATATGCAGTTGTAAGGAGTTTGTAGTTACTAATATGATATGCATATTTAATATATTACATTTACATTATAAAACACAACATGAAATGTAGTTTTCTAGTTCAAATATTGATCGCAATAAAATTATACGATTTAACTTTCTTCCAATTTTATGGACAGCCTTTCGCCACAAACAGTTCATTAAGTAGTGAATTCACAGTACATTTCTAGACATTCACTACAAAAAATGACTAGAGATTAAAAATAGCGACTTGAGTCCCCCAAATATGAATATGGTCGTTTTATTGATCGATGGGGGTTGTTTGAAAAATAAATACATTAATTATAGTTTCTATTTAGAAAAATATTCAAGCCAATGAAACTACATGCCACGTTTTGAATATTTTAGGTCCTTTTAATAAATTCAATTCCGTAGTTCTGAAATTTAACACAAAAAATATTTATGACGAAGGAAATAATGATTTCACAAATAAATGGAAAATTTTGTTATCTATGATATCTTATGTCTATGTGGCAGCCGGATAGCTTGCATTAACTGGAACTTTTTTTAAAAAACATGTATGAAATGGAGGTGGAAAAAATGTCTCAATTACTATTGACCATTTACATTTCTCATATTACTATTTTCGAAGCTAAAAATGTTTCAATGCAATACACTGAAAGTTAGTTCATTACTGTCATAAAATTTATAACATCCTATTATAATTGGCTAACTCTTCGACAAAGTATTTGCTAACCAAATCAATAAAAATAATATAGCGAGGTCCGTAAGTATTTACTGTTGTTTCAGAATACCTTTAGATCTTTTTTGAAAAAAAAGATAGAGGCTTAATAGGGCGCCATTTTTTTTTCTTGGCCGAATCGGCAATAGTTTAGTCCATCTTTTGATGGCAATTTCCCCTTGCTTTTTAAAGCGGAAAGTAAAGAATTTTGGAATGAATAGGAGATAATAGCCTTTGCAGCTGAATATCCCATAAAACCTTTTTAATCAATCAATCAATTGATCCTTTTTATGCATGCTTACAATCATAAGCTCCAGTAAAAAATACACAGAAATAAGAAACATAAAAAACAATGGACTTGACTTAAAAATAACTGTTTCATCATTAATATACGAAATCCATCGCATTTTAGGCAATATAAATAGACCACCTTTTTTAAGTCACAACATTTTAATATATTTATTCTTTAGCTAAAGCATGCCAACGGTTAAAAACAGGACATGTTCTAAGCCTTTCTCTCTAGAATGAAAACTCTGATTTATGATTATGTCTAAGGCAAGTTGCTACCACCCACCTCCCCTCACCCTTTGCATGACTCTGCCAAATTGAGGTTTTAAGTGGCATCGGAGATTTGGCCTATCGCCGTGGTGGTCGCATGATCGTGAATTCCAGCGAAAGCCCGTAAATTGAGTTTTCCCGCCGATTCTGCGCAAACAAAATGGAAATTTGTGTTACTCCGCCGACGCGTGTGTGACTGGAATTCGAAGTGAACTCATTTCCTCCGCGCAATTAGATGTCGGCGGACGATGAATGGTGCAGTTAGGTCCTAATTAACGGGTTATAGAATACAGCGAATTTAAGTAGTGAGGATTGTTGTTACTAGAAACTACTCTGAAATAATATTTGAGAAGTGGATCAAGATATGGATATTTTAATATTTAAAAAATAGAATTACAATCGAAAAGATCGTGCTTAAGTTTAAAAAGCATTTTTTTAGTTTGTGTATTGAAGATTATTTTTTTTATTTATTAATGATGGTAGATGGCGTCATTACATCAAAAGTAATGCTGATGCATAACAGAATCATTTAAATCATTTTCAACAGTTATTAATTTTTAAATCATTACCGAATCAATTTGTGAATGCTAATGGAAGGAAACCCAAAATATCATCATTCAATCAAACAAATCTCTTTAAATGACTAAAATTTGAAACAAATTTAAATCACCAAATAGATATTGACTTGTAAAAGAGAATCTTTCATTATAAATAACATGATTTTCGAGTTTTATATATTTTATATTAAAATTGCATAACGCATTATTATATTTAGACAATTATTGCACTTTTCACCAAAACCAAATTAAAGGTTAATTTTTTGCAGTCATACGAAAACATTTAGCAAGAATTTTAAATCAGTATTAGCCACAAAATAAAATTTTAAACATATTCTCAATTATATTTCTGCAGTGAAAACTACATAAACAGTACTCTCTATATAACTCTTTTAACCAGGTATTTAGAATATACTTTAAACAAGGCATGCATCCAAAATTTACCAAATCAAACCTGTGGACAAGTTTACACCTTTTCCAAGTCAACAGTTCCATGCCTCGCCGTAACATTCAACATATTTTTCATTTGAATAAACAATATTTCTGCAATATTTAAAAATTCACAAATCGTAAAACTTGAATCGCACCTACAAGACAAAACTAACTGATTCATAAACAACTTACCACGCTGCGTATCAAGATATCTTTCACAAAAAATTAGGCAATACCATATAGTGCATCTATCCTTTTATGCACCTGAACCTTCTGGCACAAACCGAAAACATTTAATGATTTCGGTGCAAAATTTATCCAGTCAAACCTGTACACAATTTTATACTTTTTCCAAGTCTACACTTACACGTCTTGTTTATCGTAACATTCAACATATTTTTCATCTGAATAAACCTATATAAATCTGCAATACAAAATTCGCAAATCGTAAAACTTGAATCGCACCTACAAGACAAAACTAACTGATTCATAAACAACCTAGCACGCTGCCTATCAAGATATCTTTCACAAAAATTAGCAAATGCCATGTAGTGCATCTATCCTTTTATGCA
>BGPR01001655.1:73189-118773 GCA_013235015.1 Araneus ventricosus | reverse complement strand
TCACAAAAATTAGCAAATGCCATGTAGTGCATCTATCCTTTTATGCACCTGAACCCCCTCACACAAACCGAAAACATCTAATGATTCGCCTCTCATTTCATCTCCTAACTGAAGAAGCCGCGCCACTGCGACTCTTTCATCTTCCCATCCTAATTTGTGACCTTTTCTTTTTCTTGGAGATCTCATTCAGTCTCCCCTTTTCTCTTGAAGTCAGTCTCTCATATGCATTAATTCCGAGCTCTGCGTTCTCTCGCATTCAAGAACCTTCATTTATTTCGGAATCTTCCATGCTGGTTTATATCTCTGCTGCGTATTCCATTCATTCGGTTCGCCTGCCTCTCTCTCTGGAACACTAAAGAGTTGTTAATGATTTTGTTCTGAGGTAGAAGATAGTGGGGCTCTTCGAAGTTTATCTTTCTTTGCTTGATCGTATTTAAGGTTTAAATTAAGATTTACGGTGCTATAGTTTGTGGTGTGGTAAAAATGCGACCTACTTAAGGCATTAAGAGGGTCAAGAGATAAGGCACTTCGAAGTTTATCAGCTCCCGGATTTTTATGAATTAAGGCGCAAGTTTTGAACTAAAACTAATTTGTTCTTATAAACTTCGCCATGCCATGAGAAATTGAGATATTTTTATATTTATGCATAATTAATAATGGTCTGTGTTCAGATACTACGAAGTTCTTTTAATAAAAAATGCATAAATTCAAGATTTTTTTGTTCCATTTTTTGTATTTGTGAATCCTGTTCGTACGCACGTCTTGTGATTTAACGTACAACCAAAGAATAAAGACGTTAATGAATGATGGATAGCAAGTCAACTAATAATTTTACATCAGACTGCAAAGTGTTTTTCCCCCAGGGTTCTAAAATGCATATAATTCTAACAAAACAATGTATGTTACACAGTCGAATATAAAATAATTGGCAATAATTAAATAGATATTCTTTATAGAAAGGAAATATCGATCAGCCTTGCGACTTAGGTAAAAAAAGAAAGACTTGGTTAAGCGAAAACAATAATTCACAACAATTAAACTTCTCTTGCCGTTGACAAAAAATAGTAAAAAAAAAATTAAATTCTACAAAATTTGCATAACGAATTCTATCTAAAGGAAATAATTAGAGAACTGTTCCGTCATTTCAGTCAGCAATTCTTATTAAAAAAACTGTATTAATATTTCCTTAAACTTCAAAGACAAATAAAATTCTTACAACTTTTGGAAAATTCGAACAACAAATTTTTTTCACTATATGTGTTATTTGCAAGAAATATCGAATTTTGATTCCAAATATTATTGAAAATTCACAATTGCATCAAGTAAGTTTCAATTCAATATATAATAGCAATTATAATACTGAATGAATGAAAATTATAAAATAGTCATCATTAGTTATTTTCCTCATATGTGCAAACTTTATGTTCATTACTGAACAGTTTTTGTACACGTAAATTAATTTTACAAAATCTCTTCGCGGCAATGAAGGCGTGAATTATTTTCTGTATGAATCAAGTTTTAATTGAAATAACAACAAAATGAGAAATTTATCATAAACACACATTGCATATTTTTAATTCAACACTGTTTTTGTAAATTATTTACCTCAAGATATTTGCCTAAGTAGTTTATCCAAAAGAGTTGTTTACCCTTAAAGAAAGTTTGCCGTTAGACTTTTACTGGAGTTTATTCCATCGTCATAACGTAAAAAGTATTTACATTTGACATAAAACATACTGAATTTAAAAGCTCCAAACGCCTTAGAGAAAACACAATAAGCACGTACAAAATATTATCAAAACAATGTAACTCACATAAATTACATAAAAAAGTGCAAATATTTGAGTCGTGGAATATTGCAATGCCCAAAAGAGAAAGAAGAATTGAAAAAAAAAAGCGTTTAAACGACGACCATAAACCATATGACGCTCCTAGACACACAACGAAAAGCTCAACTACAAAAACCTTTCTCTCCTAAAATCCGTTTTTATCCCCTTTTAGAGACAGGATACAGTAGGGGGACTATAAATTGGGGCCTATTAAGCATTTTATTGCTTGTTCTTTCCTTGACTTTGCTGCCATGGTCTATAAAAACGTGACCGCTAGCGTCAGCGGTAAACCCCTGAACCTACTCCGGGCTTAGAGTCTACTTTGGGCTTTAACGAATGGTTTTTCAGAAAAACCTTTTAGAAGGTCCTTTAACCTCGTCGCCCTGTACTGAAGGAGATGTCAAGTTCTTTTGAAGTATACGTTATTATTAGCGCGGATTTTCTAACGTTTCCCGAAATTTATGACTCAAGATATTCTGGTGAGCCGGCCTTCAAGGTTTCGGTCTCGAAGAAATTATTTGAAAGTGATGCCACACCGCAGATTGGAAAGCTAAATTAAACTGGACGGTTTGGAATTTGTACACAACAAATTGTTAGGTAAGAGTCTTTACCATTT
Source organism: Araneus ventricosus (assembly GCA_013235015.1). Taxonomy (NCBI): domain Eukaryota; kingdom Metazoa; phylum Arthropoda; class Arachnida; order Araneae; family Araneidae; genus Araneus; species Araneus ventricosus. The sequence goes on along the minus strand of BGPR01001655.1, from coordinate 116,328 downwards.
CCCAATCTTGGAAGATTCACAGTATGTACCCAGAAGGCTAAATTCGTAATTTGTTAGATAACTGTCTCATTTTGAACCTATACTGGAGAATACAGGTAAGATTTTCCACAGAAGGAGAGAAGATGTCTATTAAGAAACTAATTCAATCTGCAAACCTTAATACAACGACACTATGCGGATGTACATCCAATTGAATCTTGAACTTGTTAGTCAGACAAGTGAGAGAAAAAAAGAAAGAAAGAAACAGTATTATTTGCGCAACTATGCAACTTCTAAAACTCTTTTTTACCTACTTTTTAACTCTCTGAGCGGTTTGTTATTTTGATACACTAGCTTTAAAGTCTTAAAAATCTGCTTATAAAGTGAATAATTGGATCTTTATTGAGTTTAATCAAGTCTCTGGAATCTTAAGAATATTTTATCCATTGCAGTTTTAGAAACTGTTCACATGAACATGAATTGTCTGCTTTTAAACTCAATATGAGAAACGGAAAAATACGTGTAAAACGCTTAGAAAATATTTTAAAGTAAGGGAAAACTTAGTGGAGAAATGCGTAACATACGTAAGTGGAAAACACAAAACAAAATTCAAAATAGACTAAAAAAATCAAGATAACACTAAATGAAATATATAATCATTTTGTTTTTAATATTAAAATTATATTTATTTGTCAATTTTTTCAAAAGTATATTTATAAATATTGCAGTTTTACTTCAATAAATTCATCATTGAAATTAATTTTATATACAACATTTCTAGTTTACACGTGCGAAATTATTCAGAAGCCACATTCGAAATAAAGTAGAAAATAAGTGCATACACGTGTATGAAGCAATATGAATATTTTAATCAGAATAATTAAGAATAGTATTTTTTTTCTTGTAGAACCGCAATAATTACATGAGAATCATTAACAAAAAGGGGAAGATTTCCACCGTATGGATAGTCTTCACTGTTAAAAACTTTCAATTAAAAGAAACACCACCGACATTAAACATAAAAAATACTCCATTGATTGAGATGCAAGTTTATGAATAAAAAATAAGTGAAAACGGGCATAAAAACTTCTCCATGTTAAACAGTTTACGTCCATTTCCTCTTCATTCAATTACATAACCCCAATCAATAGCGAAAGGAAACATTCAGAGGAGCCGAACATGTTGCTTAAATAGAGTATAAATGACCCAAACTGCGTGCAAGCCCACGAGCACGACATTTCGGATGTGAAATTGTCATCTGCAAAGGAAACATTGTCAAGTTCCCATTGTGGGGAAAACTGGTGCGCAGCAGTAGCATCGTTTCGTAAAACCACTCTTTCCACAGTGGAACGACATGGGAACGAGTCACGAAGACAGGTAGACACTATTTTTCCACAAAAGCTTTCGACATTCGTAATTGGGAAACAGTCTGAAAGCTGTGCAATCATGTTTAAGTTGGCAAGAAGAAGCATTTTCACATTGAGAGATGAAATCATTTTAGGCATGTAACTCGGGTAATCGCAGCGTTTTAAAGGAAACTTACATGTTTTTAAGTACTTTTTTCCCATTGATTGTTCTGTGCCAGCGTCCGCTATTGTAAAGCCATAAAATACGATTGCTGTATTCTTTTAATAGAGTTTCCAGGTTATTTAATACTGAAATCCAGGTTAAAAAGTCCGATTTTAGAAGAATAATGATGGTTATTTCTATAATATGATTTTCAGAGTGCTTCATCTGTTTTCTGTTAGTTGAAAAGTTAAATAATGAATATTTGGAAATTTGTTTCTGCCAATTCATTCATTCAATCGGCTTGTAATTTCATCGAATTATTGAAATAATTAAATTTAATTAATATAAATATGCACACAATTTGATTATAATGTCATAAAGAAGAAATGTTTCTTAAGAAGCAAGAAAACTGATGCGAGGCTGGAGTCACTACTGACTGGTCATTTTTTTTGGAAAATGCCGACTACATTTTTTTTAAAATTGTTGTGTAGAGTTTTCTTGGATTGGGAATTTATCAAAATTAATTAAACTCTGATATTATTATTGTATTAAAAATTTTTTTAACTAATAACAGTATTCAAAAGCTTAGTAAAATACGAAATTAAAGGTGAAAAGAAATTTTAAAAAAATTAAAAATTTCTTTTCACTTTTAATTTCGTATTTTACTAAACTTCTGAATACTACTAATATTTTTTAAAAATTTAAACAACTAGAAAACAATAATAATATCAGAGTTTAATTAATTTTGACAAATTCCCAATCCAAGAAAACTCTACATAACAAAATCTAGACACCTTTAAGCCTCTTTTGTTACAATTAGCAATATAAATGCCCCAGTGACTGAATTCACGTGGCGTTCTGAATGTATTGATCTATCAGCGAATTGACTTTTATATACACGCAACTATTAACCTTTTATATAATTCAGTGCAACTGTTCATATGTATGCATGAGATAAGTATTACATTGGGCTAAAAATATCATTAGCAGACTTCACAACTGAGATAAAATCATTTCCATTTCTACTGGTTCAGATTGCGGAATTGAAACCATTTTTATTTTCGCCCTCCTTCGTCGACAGGTTCTCAGGAAATTAAAACACTACTAATATTGAAAACTGTAATATAAGATTAAACATCTTTCTAACTTAATCAAAATTTTGATAAAATAGCTCTTCGTTCGCTACCGCAGGAACAACGTGTTTTAATAGTCATAAAAAGAGATCCGAAAGCACGCGCCAAAACAAACCAGCGAAACTAGGCGAAAAACGTGAAAACGCAGCGATAATAGCCAATGAAAAGGAAAGAGACAGAGAAAAAAAATCTCCCGAACTGCAGCACTCAATCTTCAATTACGCCAACTAGCGACCGTCTCACTCGAGGTTCACACGCCCGATTCTGGATTTCGATTGAAAAGCAAGAGGCAGGGGAGGGAAAAGCAAGAAGTCCTCTTGATTAACCTCGTCTTACAAAAGGGGTCTTTGTTCGAATGGCTCGGCAGTCTGTAGAGCACGAGGCCGAACGTGCTGGAGAGGCAGGTTTCGTTTTCGACGAGTGTCATTCCTTGCCAACGACTGGTGACGGAGATGAAGCCAGAACCACTCACCACCACAAGTAGGCAGGGTTCTACGATCTGAGCGAGCGCCTTCTGCCCATCAAAGAACATGATGCATCGCTTCCGAATTAAATGGACAGGTTATCTTTGGAATGGTTAAATGAATCGATTTTGCCGAGGATGAAGCTAGCTGCTGGATCACCGAGATGCAACTTCGGTAGGTGTGTTTTGGACACGAAGTTGGTGTGTGGTAGCTTCCCTTAAACAGCAGGATCTATTTTGATTTTGGTGTTGATTGTATCTTTGACAGCAAGAAATTAAAGTGATGTACCAATTTGTTCGATCATTTTTGTCATGTTTTTAATTAATCTCGAAATCTTACCATTGTAAAACAGATTTCATCATCCTATCAATGATGGAAAATTAAAAGAATGTTATTATTATTGTTCGCACTGTCAGCTCACAAGAAAGCAAATGGATTGTAGATGATATATATATATCATCTACAATCCATTAGGAAGAACTTCTAATGATACAGAATAATATATATACAATTATATATTTTAATAATTTAAATATAATTATATATTTTCTTGTTCTTATCTTGAAATATTTTGGAGATTTACTCCTATACTTTTGTTTTTTCCAACAACTGGCTTTCGCAGAAGGTTAGGCGCCTATAAAATTGAATTTAATGTGACATAATCGATTCCTAAGATCGATTGGCATTTGATTGTTGGAATTCCAATTCTGGGTTGTCTTTTTCATAGTAATAGTTTATTAATCTAATTATCTTTACGTATTTCACTGTATGATTATTAATTAGCCAACTTTATATTTATATTTAATTTTAACATAATAATGATGTAATTTTTAATATGAATCATTCAGTCCTTTGTTCAGTAGCCATACAGACAACTTCACTCCATGAGTTCCATAGCTAATTTGATGAAAAAATCTTTGGCATCAAACACTTAGCCAACCAGCGAAAACACCTCAATGTACATCTCTACTCTATCATACACACTACGCATAATTATTTACCTAATGCCCTCTTGAAAATTGCAAATGATTGAATGTAGAGATAGATAATTCTCAGTTTAAAACGCCAGGATTAATATATACTTTTTAATCTGACTATAACTGATATCTGTGGAACTTATTTTAAACCAGCGTTATATCGAATAGTCGCCATAAAGAATTTGCTTATCGTTTAATCGAAACAAGAGAAAAAAAAGGAATTATTCGTATCAGTCTTTATATTTGAAAAATAAATGACCATAATTATAGAAAAACAAATTTTACTTATTTGATCGCATACCTACAATTCCATAATAACTCTAAACTTCTTTAGTCTAGAGTGACAATGATAATACTTCAAAGCCGCCTTTCTACAAATTACTACGGTGTCAGCAGATGTAAAGGTTACAAAATGAACCAAGCACCCCATACGTACTAACTAGGACAAGGAAAACTATCTTATTCCAGCTGCCTTTCGAAGGAACTTAAATATTGAAGCGTATTGGTCTTTAGGCTGAGGAATTAAAGTGCACGGTCTCTTTTCCTCAGTACTTAACACGTGACTAGAAATAAGGATGCTTCAATTCGGGGATTATTTAAACTGCTTACTTTACCAGTTATCCAAAAATTCGCTCCAAGGAAATTGATCCCGAAGAACCAATGCGCTTAAACTAACAAGGACCCTGGATACCTTATCGCTAAATAAGCAAAGCCTTATCTCCGTCGGTGACAGTCCGTTTACCCAGGGAGTCACGTCGCTTTGATAACACTATCCCCTACCGTACACAATCCGATCTGAGAGCTAGGTAAATTTATACTCATTAACCCTTGCCAGCCGAATATAACCGATTATTCTTGATAACGGATTGGAACTGTCCTTTTCCTATCTCTCTTATGGCGAAATCCTTGCTAATGCTGTTGCTGCTGAACTTTGCATACGAAATAGTGTCTACACGAATTGGCAGGCCCTCTCCAGAGCAATTACTTGGGCGACCCTCTCCCGAAGAATTCTTTAGTTAAATATTTGTACTTCCTTGCTCTTGTTGATAGAGGAATAAATGCGATTTATTTAAGAAATGTTCGTTTCTAAGAGTCGCACGAAAACATGTTTAATTAGTGAATTCTCGACTAGATGTTTTGAAGGAATCAGACGCCTAGTGCTGATGACATTAAGGAAGCATGATTTGGTATTATATGCCTCTAGGGATCAATATAATCACAGACAAATATGGTGACGCTTTTCAAAAAATAAATATTGCAATTCAGAATTATAAACAGAAATTGATGATTTGATGTTATTTGCATAAGTGTATCAAATCAGTTCAAGCCTCGAGCGAATTAATAAGCACATACATTAAGATGTAAAATCTACCTTATATATACAAATAATATTTTCATTTCAACTCGTTCAAATAAGTCTTAACAAAGCTGTAAAGTAATTACAAGCATTGGAAAATCCTCAATGCGGTATTTGTTAGACTCCAAATTTAGGTACAAATTCCTTTCTTTGAAGTAGCAATACATAAACAAAACCAGAAGTGTTCTCCCCTTCATTTTCATGTATTATTGTACAATATGGAGCGTTTTGTGTTTAGCTTCGTAGTACAGAGAAGAGAATCGAGTATGCATTTAAGACCTCTCCCTTCAAGCGACCGAGTTCAAAACTGGATACACATCTGCAGTTTGCGGGTCAAAAATCACATATCAAATTTCATTTATCTTGTTTGTCGTCTTTTTGACTTTTTCCCACTTACATATGGACATACAGGCAAACAGTCTGTCTATCCTTTGACATATTTAGTCCAAAATCAGATACAGATCTACAATTTTGATGAATTTTAGTATAAAGATTATGTACTAAAATCCACCCATATAACTTATAACATTTATGAGAAATCTTATTCACATATGTACGAACAGATAAATCGACAGCGTCAGTGGTAAAACTATAGACTCAATTTTGTGTGGTATTCGAGATTTTAATTTTTGGTAACCCGGCACCGGCTAAAAACCCCGTTCTGGAGCATACGCCGGAGAACACACCTCCATCCTTCCTTCCTATAGACCCAATTTTATTTATGGTGGTTTTTGTGGTGGTTCCTTGTGGTTTTGAGCTATCATGTTCGCATGCACATGAACGGACAGGCAGACAGACTGTAAGAGGGTTTTATCTAAAATTTGATAGTAATCTTCTATCTTGATGGCAAGATCAGTTAGCAAATTTCAACCTCCTAGCTCCTTACCCTAGTTTTTAGTTACCGAATCCAAAAACATGCTGACAGACCGACATAATTCCAAAATTATATTTTAATTAAATTAGGGGAGATCTAAATTGTGGAATTTCATCAAAATCTTTAAGTCGAATGATGTGACTATTACAACACTTTCTTTTTGTATATTTCCAGGAAATAATGATTCAACAAGCATGGGACTGAAGGACAAACAGAATAGAAACAAATTAAGCTTGACGACATGAAATAAAAATCTCCTTAAAGAAATGATGGCATGATTTGCTAAACACGATAAAAACTGCTATTGTTTGAGCAATTGCTCGATAACTTCTCTTTCTTATTATTCTTTTAACCTCTAGAAGATTTAATAATTCATAAACATAGCCTATCTGAAGGAAAACGCCGAAAAAACAAATCTCTTCAATTTCAACCTTCAGTAACAAAGGAGACGTACAAACAACATCCAGAAATACATCCTGAATTATCTCTGGACACAGTTTATCAGAATACAGCGCCGAGGCAATTTATCAAATTTAGTGCTTCCCCTCACGAGGCACCAATCCACTCAGTCAAAAGAGAAGAAAAATACGATTGAAACATATCATGGAAGAAAAGCAAAAACCACTTTCAATAAAAGACATTTGCAACGAAACCTGCAGCAGGTACTTGCAGGCGTAAAACGACAAAAAGAGAAAGAAGAAACCCAACCAAATCGATGCAGAGGAAAAGAAATCCACACAAATTACTCTTGATTTTCTAGATTTGATTTCTGCTTACCTTCGCCACTTTCATTCTTCGCACAGATACACACACACACAAATACACATTTCGATTTCGTCAGTATACCCACATGGGCCGCCATGCGTAAAACTTGTTTTGCCGAATGCGACTTCGTGCTGTGTGCTCAATGGAGCCGAGAGCTTTCTTGGCAAAAGGAAGCAATGTACGTGAAAAGACAACAAAATGTAAAGAGGGAGGACACTAGGGAGTGGGAAGGGAAGAAGTGGATCCCAGAGAAAAGTTCTTGGCTCACAGTCTGGTATCCGTCTTCTTGAGTTTAGGAAGAAGTGTCGAGGTATGCGAGTGCGGCATCTTTCAAAAGGTCCTTGGGATCTTGAGGACCGGGGCTGTGGCAGCTGGAATTTTGGGTGATTTTTATATTTTTTCCTACATCATGCATTTCTTTGTCGGGTAGGGAAATATTTATAAAGGAAGTGCGTGGAGATCTAAAACAGATCCCTAAGTCAACCGTCCCTCACTAACGCAGGAGAGGATGGAATATAAATTCTAACCCTTTTATTGCGACGAATAAAAAGAAAAGGGGTAAATGTGCTATGAATTATGATGCAAAATTTACTTTTAAAACCAATTTCTTCACGAAAAAACATTACTTACTTGAATTAAAGATGTGTTTAATTACATTGCATCCACTATTAGTTGAACTGTTCATTATTACGAAGTGTCTGGTCTAAATTTATTTTGCAAGTTTTTTTTTTTTTTCATTCTACATCTTAGAAAACAATGCAACAGCTCGTAATCTATATTTTCTCAAAAGAAACATACCTAAAAATAGATTAAACGCAATTTTTAACTAAAAAATATTCGTAATTTAGTTAATATAGCGAACGAAGGCTTGTTCGAGAATATAGCGAAAATAAGTGCTTCATTTAAAAACAGCAAAATATCTTTGCAACCAAAAAGGATTCTCGCAAATTAATGAATTTGATAATGGTACCTTATGGAAAAATATTACTATCTTTTAAACGATTGAAATTTTAAAAACTTAAGCTGTGGCTTGTACTAAACGAATTTGATATTTGGTTACCGAATACTTAAATTTGTATATTTGCGGAACAAAATTACCAAACCAGAATCCTAATTTTAATTTCAACAAAAATAATACATTTATTCGTTAAGTTCTGAAGCTCAGCTTTCATAAATGTTATTTTAACTACATTTACGTTCACATTAGGAACACAATGTTTTAAAGAAAAATCTCACTGTTATTTATTCACCAACGCATGTTTATTTTCACTAGAGTTTAGTCTTTTACTAGATTTTATACTACGATTTCAATAGTTACCTCCAAATATAAAAAATTAAACGAAGACAAAGACACAGGTGTAATTAAGAAACAAGTTTTCTTTCTAAAATATAAAACACATTTCAAATCAGATAAAAAGAAGGAAAATAACATAACTCATCATAAATAAACAAAATTTTAAAAGTTAATTCTAAGTAGTATAATTTTCAAATAATGACACATTTACCCAAGCCACCAAGATACATTCACCTTAGCTTCAAGATACATTTATCATTCTTTAGAAGAAAAAAATACCTATCCAAATTTGTCCGACTTGCAACGAAAGCGTTAAGGCGTATTTGAAGTCCCCAAACCTCAATGGAGCCAATTCATGATCACTCGATACACATCAAATGCGCAGTTCCAAATCAATTTCGGAATCTAATGCGCATCATGCAGGGGGAAAAAAGACATGACAATACATCACAGCGTAAAATAACACACATATATGTAACGATATTCCCAGAGGTGGTGTGTACAGGCATATCCAATGAAGAGGCAGCGTTGAAGAACGAAGGATAGTTTATTAAAAAGTAGACTTAATTAGATTTAATTCAGAGTACTCGATTGTAGATAAGATTTTGAAACATTACTGGAGTCCGAAGCCATGGCCAGGAGTGAAGAGTTACGCGCGAAGCGGCGCGTCTTACTAGGAAGAGCTATATGGTTACAAAAGAGAACGTTAAAAAACCGCAGAGAGCTTAAATACTTGGGAAAAGGACAGTCCCCGAAGAATCTCATGACTCTGGAAGTTAAAGTAGAAATAGAAGTAATTCGCCTATAACTAAAAATTAAGTGGCGCTAAAAAGGATTTAACTTCAAAAAGAATAAAAAGTTAAATCATTACAGATATATTAGATGACATGCGCAGCTACATTCCATCATATGACGTATATTGACTCCTTTAATTAACATATGTCCAGTAAACTCTTATCGTTCAGCGATTGGAAAGGCATCCATTTTTACCCAACTTCAACTACAACGAACCTACTATAATCAGCTGTTAAGTCAAGGACCCACGGAACTTGTCTTTACCAACAAACACATTAGACCGGCACTTGACTCGCGTATTTACAAGTGCATTATCTTCCACTTTCAATTTCATGTCCTTGTGTGAAATAATTTCCTACTTGAAATAAAAGCCTACTCAAACAGTAGCAGAATAGGTCGGCTTCCCACATTTCAGTGAGCAAATTTTCTTTTCTGACACAGCTCAATGATCCGCAATGGTCTTTACTTTTCTTTACATTGATAACTTGTTCTGGTTTTTGAACCATTCAGTTAAGACAGGAGGGAGGGAAAACTTTTAATGCAACTATTCGTGTATGATTCATTCACATTTTGAAGAAAATGGCACCATTCATTGAGAAATATCTCCGAGTAATAGTAGTAGTGACAGTAAGATAATAGAGAGTTTCAAAATAAATTTTATGCACGTACAATTTTTTGAAAGGAAAATGGTGGAAATTATCTGTATCATTATATTCTCTGATAATGGAATTAAAAGCATTTTTCGTTGTAAAAGCGTGCAACAACAAATGTGTTCACTTAAGTAGAGCATATAAAAGAAAACATAATTAAAATCCGACAGAATTATTTTTTCCAAAAAAAATTTTTAGTAACCTAACTGTAAACACATCATTTCTATTATACAGGGTGGTTATAAATTATTGCACCCATTTCAAAAATTAATAAAATAATAATAATGTTGCAACTAAGGTTTTTTTTTAATGAGAGCGAATTTTTAAAAAAGTTTTTTTCCCGGATAGGTAACGCGCCGTTACGGTGGTCTAGGAGGTCATAAATTATTGGACATCTCCCATTTTTGTGAGCCATCATCTGCGAAACTATTAAGGCTAGAAGAAAAATAAAAGCATGTATTTGTAGGGAATTTTACGTTCTTTAATTTGTTCAATGGTAATTCGAAAACTGGATAGTTTTCAAGATATTCAAGAAAAACGAAAAAAGAAAACCAGAAAACGAGCATTGGCTTCTGCTGATCGGTAGCCATTGCGTATCGAAATCTCTCTCTGTAGCAAATTTAGACCACCATAATGCTACGCCACCTATCGGAAAAAACTTTTTATTTGCTCTCTCATTTAAAATATAAACGCAGTTGTAACATTATTAGTCTTTTTATTGATTTTTGATATAAGTTCAATAATTTATGACCACCCTGCATTATAGAGAATGATTTCTTAAGCGTATTATAATATATATGAAGTGTTTTAAACAGTTTCCATTTCGATATTTTGATTCTTGATAGTTCAATCAAAATGGCTCATTAATAGGGATTTTATTTCTGCCTTGCTTCCTGATAACTTATATTCAAGTACCATATTCGAAAGACATATATCATCCGATTGGCATTTCAAGTCAAGTATTTCAAATTTCCTGCACTTGTCAATATTTTAAGACATTCTTCATTAAATTCAGTTTGCTTTTATCCTTTTCTGGAAACACATTTTTTATACAATAGTACGGTAGTACTTTTTTACAAAATATTACAACAGAAATTTTTTAAACATCGTTGAAATTAATTTACACTAAAAATAAATTTATTCGTTCACATCTACTTTCATTGCATTTTACAGAAATAACGAGAATCGCAATATCCACCTTGTCCAATGAAATCAGTAAGATCTGAAATACTTCAACGCATATTTTAACGTAGGACTACGTTCCTCCCATTGAGGTCTCAGGAAGGAAATTGATTCACACGCGAAAACGCCACAAATTTTTTAAAGATCGTTGAAATTAATTTACACTAAAAATAAATTTATTTGTTCACATCTACTTTCATTGCATTTTACAGAAATAACGAGAACCGCAATATCCACCTTGGCCAATTAAATCAGTAACATCTGAAAGACTTCAACGAATATTTTAACGTAGGACTACTTTTCCTCCCACTAGGGTCTCAGGAAGGGAATTTATTCACACGCGAAAACGCCACAAAAAAAGGAACTCTATATCTCGGTAACTACATATATTAAAAACATAACTAATGTCTTATTTTAGAGATAAAGGGTAACAACAGAAGTTACAAAAAAACTTACGAGAAGCAAAAGAGTCACGTGAGTGAAGCAGTCCTACACCTATAACATCAGCGGCTGTTTGAAAAGACAGCCTCCCGTAATTTTTTTAAAAATTTTACAATATCTTCAGATTTAAAATATCTAAAACGAATTTCAACAATGCTGCTGGTTTTAATCTTACTTGTATAGCATATCTAGCCAAGTCCATAAGGCAAGGATTCTTGATGAAGGAAAGTTTGGCTTCTTCTGTTGATTAAAGTGACATTGAAGCACTTAGGTAGCATCTGAGGCAGTTAGGGTAGTTTGCTTTCCTGGAGGACATTCTGGAGAACCTAGCCCACATTAGTGTTGCGCTAGGAGGAAAACCAAGAAATCTTCCAACAACCAGCCCAACAGCACCGAGCAATTCGCTGCTAAAGCGGTGCACACCGATGTACCTTGGAGTCTTGTAATAATGTTGGTTAATAGACAAATGAGAGGATTGAACCCATTGCCTTCTTGTTCAGTTGTAGTAAAATAAAATTATTACCTAAAGTAAAACATTTAACCCAGGTAAATTAAGATTTCTTTTTGTCAAGCAGAAGTTTATTTTACATTCTAAGGTCAGTCTAAGTCCCCATGGTAACAACTATCGTGCTTCCTCATCAACAAAATTCAAGCCTGGCAATGAAAAAAGAGCCTTGCAATTTACCAGCTTCTTGAGATAAATGTCCGAAACATTTCCCCAACAAAACTCACCAGAGCATGCCATAATTGTTTGTACAAGACCGTCTCCAGTGCTAAAGAAAACAAGCCAGCTCTCTCTCTCTGAGAGATCTTTTCGCAGAAAGAAACACCCACCAATACATACTACGAAAATACTTAACGTCTCAGATCACTGAACCTTTAATCCCAAGATGGATCAAGATCAAAGCATTTTCTTTTCAAGCCGAAAGCACTCTGGACCAGTTACTTCAGACAGGCCCATCCATACCTTCATCATCTCTGATATTTCTCACGTACTTCGTTGGAGCGAGACACTTTAAAGAGAAGTCACGTGTGCTCCGACGTTCTGGGCTTCGCCCCAAAGGAAAATAGCCAACAAAACAAACCTATGGTGGCTAAGGAGACATCTATTGTTTGCGCCAGCGATCTTCAGCAGCTTCATACCGCATCGATGAGTTTTGTCCATTTTTTTCGCTTTCCTTTTCCTGCCAGTAAGATAAGAAATTGCCTACGTGAGCCTCTAAGATATTACCAGTGAACCTTTCTGGTGATTTCGGGGCTTCAGGTAGAAGAGAGGTAAAACATAACTCCGATGTACAATCATGGACTTGGATGAAACAGAAGGCAGTGCCTGGTGGGCTATCCACCCCATCTGATCAAACAGCAGTAATCATATGCTTCAAATATTATTCTCAAAAAGAAAGACAGAGGTAATGCTTATGCTTAAAAGCTTACATGCAGGTAAAAAGATTTAGATTACAGTTTGGAATAGTCAAAGTGTAGGTATAAGACGAGGAAATCCACACTTCCCGTTCCCTTAATAGAAATCCCAAGGAAATGCAGTGAAATATAAAAAAGAGCATTCCAAATTCTAATTGTTTTCTTATGTAACTCAACGAATAGGCTTTCCTCAAAGCGAGAAATAATAGTTTAACCGAAAAGCAATTTTGTGGGAAACTCCAGAAATGAATGATGTAAACGTAACGCAACATCAATGGATCATAACGTCAGTTTTGCAGAAGACTTGTTAATTTTTAATTAGACCATCAAATAATGAAAAGTAAGCAAAATTAATAACTGGTTGCGTTTGATTTCGATTCATTTGATCACGCATTAACAAAACAAAATAAAGACAGAAAGAATTGAAACAGATTAGTGGTTAGCAACTACTGATTTGTAGCTAGCATCAACTGATTTCTGGCCATCATCAACAGATCTTAAGGCAAAATTCATGAAAACTTGTTAATTTCTAATGTAACCATGGACTAATATACAACTAATCAACATACCAAAATATGTCTAGGTTTGCTTCATTCATTTCTTTTTTATAATCTGGTTAAAATATAGAAAATTACATTACCGTCGCAGTTCTGCATTGCACATATGACCTCTACAACAAGCTTTCCCTACGCGTTAATTTATCAAACTCTACGTGCAAAAACAAGGAAAAAAATAGATTCCGGAACACTGTAAAAATATTTAACCTCACACACACGAAAAAAAATTGCTAAGCCCAAAGCCATTCTCGCAAAAACGGTTCTGCATAATATCAAAGTATCCACCCAAAAAGAATCAAAAGAATCGATAAATCCCAAAAAGGAATCGCGCCACCCCCTTTTGCCCCTACCCCTCGCTCTCCCTCCCCCGTCTTTTTAATGTTGCTAAACATCAATCATTGTGTTCAATCCAGGTATAGAAAAAAGTATATAGATATACATATATATATAAATTTGCCTTGCAGGGTAAAAACAGGGTGATGTAGCTGGGTAGAAAAAGCAGAAAAAAGGGGAAAATGGGGCAAAAACCTTTTTCCCAGTGTGTGTGTATATGTGTGTGAGTGTCGTTTAAAATACGTAAAGAAATATAGGGCTTCTTTCTTTAAATAGCAAGTCCGCCCGCCCCACTTTTAAAAGCTTTTCGCAGTCATATTTAAATTATTGGAAAAAATTATGGAATAGAATTTTGGGATCGAAGTAGGCAAGGAATTAAAATGAAAATGGTGTAAAGGTTGAATATGATAAATGGAAAATAGTATTCTGTTACTTCAGAAATTGCTACTTAGTTTAAATCTAATAAAATGGAATATTTCTTAATGGAACTGCACTACACAACAGAATAAACTTCATCAGGATTATAATCCATTACAGAAAAAGATCCATAATGGCCTTAGAAACTACAAACGTTAGTTAATGAAACAATTCACGCTATCAAATCCTCGCAAGAAAGCCGAGAGACATAAGTGATGGCGCGCATGCGCTATTGCGATTGAAACATTGCGTTCAACCCTCTGACTGTGCAATTTTTTTTTATCACTATTTAGATGCAATATTTGTTCGAATTTGAGCCAATCGAGTTGTTATTTATATGCAAAGTTTTATTAGTATAATATGAAACAACGCTATAAATGTACTAAGTAAACGCATTAAACAGTGAAAATCGTAAGATGCAACAGAAAATAGACTTCCTTCCAACACGCGGAAATCGCGATATACGGAGTCAGAGGATTAATGCTAAATTATCACTACTTCTTATCAAAAGGGGAAACATTGACAGTACTAACGGAAAGAAAATACTAAGATACATTTCGCTGCATTTAAATATTTATCAAGTTTATTTTTTACCTTAGATAATTAGTAATATTACGAAAAAATATATATAATTTACGTCTTTTACATTCAAACGCCCAACATAATTAATATAGAATTCATTAGTGATTTATGAATTATTTCATAAATCTGAAAAAACTTAAAATATAAATTTCATTAATAAGTCAATATCTGTGTAGTTTTCTATATTTTATTCTACTCCAGCAGTCAAAATTTGTTAATATTTGTGATGTTTTTTTATTTTTTATTTATATGAAAGGCACAATTAGCAAAGGTAATTAAAAAAATCTGGAACATTTAATTTTTGAAGCAATTCATAATGAGTTAATTCAGATGAATTTTCATAATAAATCATTATTTTCCGTTAAAAATGTTACCTCTCTTCACACACTTTCATTCAAATGTATTTCTGTTCATTAAGTTTCATTCACCACGAAATTTACTGAAATTAAAATGATACTGTAGAAATCCACTGAATCGTTAAAAAATATATTTGAAGTACATCTATTTCAAGAAGAAACCTCCGATCCCATTGACACACGAATTTCGACTATACCATAACAATTCACGATACTGCCATAAGTTTCTACTTTCCAATCTGTACAACAATCTGAAAGTACAGCATCGCGAAAATGCTTTTATAACCTATAATAACTTCATCCAATATAACTAACTGATCACATGAATTACTCAGGTATTATACGTTGCGAATAAAACTGCCCTTTACGACTGCAAGCATACATTAATAATGATCAGATGTATTAGTAACAGATGGTTAGGTTCTTAAATGATTTGACCTTTAGATCTCTCGTACAATGTGCTTAACACAGCAATAATTGATGCCTCAGCTGAATAATTTGTGATCTGTTAGCAAAGCGTTTTGTTCAATTAGGTGTAATGGGCCAGGTACCATAGTTTGCGCACATTAACAATCCCAGCTAAAATAATAGAAACTTATCAAACTTCGTAATTGTCAGATGATGTTGAAAGATATATCTGTTATTTATAGGCCTAGTATAACCTTGGTTAAGTGTGCTGCGTTAACCAGAAAAATGATTGCTCTATTCAGAGATAAAATTCTTGGAGTTAAGTTCAGAAATGTAAACAGTTTGCTTTTACGCAAGCGCTTATAATTTCTATCCATTTTAACTTGAATTCTTCATTTGCAATTATTGAAATAACTTTGGTTCACAAATGATGCATAATGGTGTACTATATATACTCAATATTCGTTGGAAATGTAATTCTAATGATATCATGATAGAATTTCATTTCCTGTTTGAATACGAAGTATTCGTGCAAATCTAATTGCAATGGATTTCCATGAATACTTCGATTTATTCCTGCACTAGTTTAAGATATATGGTTATAAGTGAAATATCTTTCATGCATAGGCTCTAAACCTTGTCCATATTCTTGCCTTCTTATATCAATCAAAAGTTAATTGGCTGCAACAGGTCCGTGAACTTAGGAAACATGAACTTAAGTCCACAAGCATTTGTGAAATAGTTTTAACAATCTGAATACAGCTGCTACAGCCAAGAAATTTACCTTTAACACGATTGGTACACCACCTCTAAGTCCTTTGTTACTATTAGGGATTGCAATCCGGCACCAATTTCAATATGGTCGGATCCGGCCGGATTGGTCACATCAATACTATTTTGCCTTTTCATTCCAAAATCAACTGTATAAAAGATGATCAAGTGAGAGTATTACAAAGTTTATTAAAAAAGTTTATTTCTTATGAAATCAACTTTATTTACACTGTTATAATTAATCCGCTTTTCGAAAACAAATATCTCAATTCTGACGATGAACAAAATTAACTGAGGGCCACACCATCTTTACAGACCATTCTTGAGACCATCTTCTCCATAGAGTTTTCCTTTTTGAAATAACCGTCAATTGTTTTAGACTTTTTCTTGTGTATTCCTTCCTCACAAATAATATCAACTGAATCGGTTGTTGATGTGGATATTTTAGGAAATAAATCGTGGTGGGGCAGGCACGGAGTATGGTAGCGGGTGAGTCAGCCTCGAACGACTCGTACTCACCCAGCATTTAAGTACTTAACTCATGCAACAACGCGAGTATTTTTTCAAGAAATCGGTTTCATGTATTTTTTTTAATTTACCGGATCCGGTTGATGTCTAATGATGCCGGATCCGGTTTTCCGGATTGCAATCCCTAGTTACTATCCTCCTGAAAAACATGTGAATTGCAATTGTTGTTGGAGTTTAGTGGCATAAGTATCATATTTGGTTAAACTGCGCCAGACAAATGGTGAAAGTTAAAACACAACTAGAAACTTAAGAAGTTAAAAAATAAAACACGTGTGAGCATTCAACGGTCAATGTCGGGCGCGATCGGACTACAAATACTCTGAATGATAAAAAAGCAATGTGATACCAAAATTAAACATGAATAGCAAACCGTCGGATTCATCAGGACTTAGCCGGAAAGGTATTTTAATTCATTGGTGATCTTAACCAGACTATCGGAACTATTAGAGCAGCGGTTCCCAACCTTTTTGATTGTGCGGGCCGCCTGTGGTGTAAAAAAGCACTTTGAGACCCATCAACTAAATATACAAGTAAAAAAACACAAATATATATATATTATACGCACTTATATGTCAGCAATTAGTAAAGCTTACTTACTGTAAAAGGATTAAAAATATATTGTTTATAAAGCAAAAAACGAATGACGACTCTTGAAGCTCCCTGACTTCAACTCTTGACTAGCGTCCCGAGGCCCATTAATATGCTATCCGAGGCCAACAAGTGAGCCCCGGCCCATAGGTTGGGAACCGCTGTATTAGAGTATTAGGAAGGTCCAGAATATTCTTTCTTAGCAGATATTGATGGCATGTTCCCATTTCTAGAATGAATTTTAAATATCACTCACTGACTGACACTCATGTTTACACATCTCATGTTTACATCACATTAGTACCTACGTTCTTAAAATAATTCTGTCAGCAAAAGATAACATCCAACTTCCTTGCTCCATAAATAAAAACTACTACACAGACGATGTACTTATATGTAGACCACTGTATAACTGAGTAATAAACAACTTACTTCATAATTTTGTTACACACAATCGTTCACAATGAACTTGCTTCAGCGTATGACATAACCATGGCTAATTCAGTTCTCTCAGTATATAGCACAATAGGGTGCAGTTAACTTGTTTTAACCAAAAACAATTATAACACCGAGAAAATATAGTCATAAAAGACCATTGAGTAAGTCCATTCTTCTGGATAGAGGAATGGAACATCTATAATACTTCGAACTTTGAAGCAAGTCCTAAATAATGTTGAAACTACTTAATGTTTTTGCTAATAAGAAACGCCTATCAGTATTAAGAGTATGCTTTATTTATCATATTAAAAACTCCGAATCTTTCTCTGCTGCCATTTATTTTATTCTAAAAACTTTTCAGGAGAAAAACTCCTCAAAATGAAAAACATAGATCTTTTGCACAAAAAGATAAATTATTCTTTTAACTAAAAAGTGCAACAATTTCGCAACGGAAAAGATATAAAGGTTGACAGATATTAAACTGAATATTTTACACAAATCCTAAAATCTCCATATAACACCGTTGAAACAAAAGAACACATTTGTAAGTGGAACGCATCCAGAATGCTTGCTGATCGTCATTTTTTGTTCCTTCCAAACACAATCACGGCAGAGAAGCTAAAAATACATAAACATCAGTATTAAAGCACCAAAAGTTTCACGATTCAAGAAGAAACAAAAGAACCGGGATAAAACAACGAACAAAAAGAAGAGAACTAGAAATTGAGCCATTTCCATTCTTAAAATCACAGCACGGATCTGTCCCGGACAAGAGTTCCTGACAATAAACATATTGACAAACATTGATTTTGTAATAAAGGTGAGTTCTCGGAAAAATTTTAAACGCTGCTGCTTTACCTGCTTCTTTTTCTGAAATATTTTTTCTACTATCGAAAATGTGTTTTCTTTTTGAAAGATTGTTATTCTCGTTCGAACCAGTCGTTTTTAACGATGCCATTTTTTCCCTCCCAATCTTGGTCTTTTATTTAAGAGCTAAGAATTATTCGTTCTATTAACGAATATGCTTTCCGATATTTTCATAACTTCTGCATAGAAGGGAGGGGGTATACATATGGAATGTATGGAAATAAATAAAGCGTTATCTTGGCCACCCTCCCTTTGAATTTAGAATCGAGAGTATGAAACACAGGGAAAAGGTATTTCAGTGTTCCAACTAACCACGATTGATTTCACATTAATCATATTTTTTTAGTTGATTCGGTTTGACAGTAGAGAAGTAATGTATGGAGGGAAAATGGATGGCTGAGGGTATTTTTAGAACCCGCAAAGATTTTTGTATACAATTAAACGAAGTCTTGCGTAAAATGATAAACATTCTTTTATCAATCGATAAAAAAAATCTGAAATTAAGTAATATTTAGAAATGAAGGCTATTTTAATAACTTGTTCCCATTTGGCCAGATAGTTGCTTTACCAAATGCAACTTACTGACACACAAATCTACTTCTCATTTTCTAAATCCATTTTCTCACGCGGATAAACTGCGCTATCAGAGTTCACATCTTGTCTGGAAATTATGCAATAATTGCAAATTTTCTGATATTAAAACTTAGAATTGTTAGAAACTCATTTTAACTCTCGTATTTCATCTTTTAAAATCAAACTTTTAAATGTCTGCTCAATTATGAAAAGATAAACTGAAATCTGGGATGTTTTATTGAAAAGAATCATTACGCACCGTGCTAGTTTTTAAACCCTACCTAGAATCCTTCGGTTCACCCTTGCCTTAGACAAACGGGAACTCTGATCCCTCCAGTCGTACCGTCGTCTTGGAGTTGCACGAGGTGTAATGCTTCATTCACTACAGAAACTGGTTTCTTCAGAATTTATCCATCTATACTGACATACTGTTGAAATCTGAAAATTTTATTCCATTTTGAAACTATAAACCAAAAAGCACCGTATTCGTTGCCGCTCTTGATCACATAGCTTTTTTCAGTTCAGCAGGTGTCAGGAGAATCACCGAATGTAATTATAATGATCAGTGGCGAATCTAGGATTCGGGTCTGGGGGAAGGGGGGGGGGCTGAGGGCATAAAATTTTGTATCGTCGTGACAATTGTCAAACCTCAAGGCTAAAGTAAACCAAAACACTTTAATTTTACCGACTTTACTCACCTGACAACAAGAATCATAAAGAACAATAAAATACTTTCGATAATTTAATAAAAATTACAATGAAATAACTAGCCAAAAAATGTCTTCGACCGCGTCAAAACTACAAATATAAGTGGAATGACTACAAAAGTAGGAAAATTTTCGAGCCTGTATAGCCAGAAAGCAATGTTGAATCGTTTTTATTATTTTTTTAAAAGAGGGAAATTAAGAAAAAAAGTTGTGATGATTTTAAATAAAATCAAGAATTCTGTCTTGGCTCTGGGGGGGCTGTAGCCCGATAGCCCCCCCCCTGGATTCGCCACTGATAATGGCGACGATTGAAGGACAAAATTGGGAGAGCAAAAAAATTATAGACACCTAACAGTTCCCTAAATATAGGGAGTAGCCAACAAAATTTAAAAATTTAGTTACAAGATTAACTAGTTTTCCCGGGCACTTTTTTTATAATTCTTAGTTTTTAGCAACTGAAATGAAATAAAAATTTAATTTTTGCAGCAAAAAGTGGAAGGGGGGAGGGACCGACCCCCCGATTCGCTGCCACTGATAATAATGATAAATATTCATCAATATTCTTGAAATACTACAATGCAATTTGAAAAATGCTAATTAAATCTTTGTATGTGGAATTTTTATAGCATTCGAAGGCACGAAGAATTTCTTTTTAGTAAAGATTTATATTTTTATACCGCGAGAATTTTTTCAAAAATTTAAATCAATATTTTTTTCATCTCCTCTGCTTTTTTTCTTTAATAAAAATCATTGCATTAACCAAATGGAAAATGGAATAAATGTTTTTTTTTAAATAAATTAAATTTACTAAAAACTTATAAGCGAATATGTATATCACGAATATGACTTTCATTTCTTATACTAATTGTTAATTTGATATCCAACACAAAATTATTTTTTCATAACATTCTACATTACAGTCAAGTGTACATTCAAGTTTCTAAATATATCTGCATGAAAAAAGCGAGATCGATTTTCCTTGGGAGAAAATCATTAACTTTTTTTTTGAAAACTGGTCAAGTTTTAATTAATCCCTCGGCCGCAAGATTTGAGCATTAAGTCAGGAGAGTCAACTGAATGAGACATTCCATGGTGGATATTCATAATTTAATCAGTTCCGGGAGGAATGCTTTAGATTCTTTGAAGCTTAACTCATTATGTGGTGTTTTATACCAGAATTAATGCGATGAAATGATTTATTAACTTTTTCCTAATCATTAACCTTCGCTTATTCAATACACGTGCCTCTTCGAAGGAGTAATAAAAACAAAATGAAAGAAATAACCTTGAGAATGAATGGGACAATCATCTCGGCAAGAAACCCTCTTCTCAAAAGCATGTTGGTTGTTGATGGAAAAAATTTGAATGTTCATGTTAACTGAAGGGGTACAGTAAGACTTCGATTAACCGTGACTCGTTTAACCGTCCGTTTGTTATCCGTCATCGTCTAAAAGTAACATAGGTACAATACATTCCTGTGTAAAACTTTTTAATTGGATTATTTTGCACTTCATTGTACACTCTAAAATTAATAAATCTATTTCTTTTAAATTTTTTTATGGAATTAATAAAGATTCTCTACGCACACCCATCCAAACTACAAACCGGAGATCGTTATCTCTGGAGTCAGGGGAGTGTCGTATGTAACGTAGGTACATTACTAACTCTTATATCGAAGCTTATAATGATTGTTTTATAAAATTAAATACAATATGTAACTGTTATTCACTTTTAAAGAAATTTATTTTCATTTTCCGTCCAAAGCCAGGAGTGAAATCACGCTACCGTTCATATATTTTAAGAGATTTCTGTTATCAGTCTATTTGGTTTTCAGGACGGTGAAGCTTAATCGGAGGTTTACTATATTTCGAAATCAAAAATTCGATTTATTGGAAATTCCGTGCGATAAGTGAAAGTTTTTTCTATTTACAGGATTAGCCTAAATGATTCACCGGGTTTCAAAACACTGTGTATTGAGAGATATACGACCTACAAAGACGGTTGATACATGACAAGATACATACACTCCCCAAGTTTAAAAGCCCGCCTTGTGCGTCGCGTGCTCGCTAGATGGCAGGCCTGTAGAGGCACTGTACAAGATGGCGGCAATGCAGGAGAAGAGTTTCTGTGTGTTGGAACATGCCAAGTGTTCTTCGGTTACGAGCGTTCATCGTGCATTCCTACGCAAATACGGAAAAGCTGCACCTGGTCATTTGTAGTATGTACCAGAAACTTGGTGGGTGTATGTATCTTTTCATGTATCACCCGTCTTTGTACGTCGTATATTTGTAAATAAACAGTCGTTTGAAACCTGATGAATCATTTAGGCTAACCCTGTATAATATATAGAACAGAATTCGAAATAATAAATTTAACACAAAAAGTGTTTTTTTAAACACGCTTTTATTAGTGTATAGTAGAGTAGAAATTTTCTGTTTTATTTATTTCCTACTTTTTAGTCTTTAATTTATAATTTATTATTATAAATATAATGAAATCTTCAAATCAATTTGTTCTCAAATTTGCTACTACATGTATGAAATCAAATTTAATTAAATTTAGATATTAATCGATAATTAAGTTCTGAACATACAAAAATAGTGTATTGTCAATGAGAACTCACCAGTGTACAAAATTTCAAAACTTTCGCACAAATACGTGTGCCAAATTATACAGAAAATTATACTATATATAAAAAATATTTCAAGATGTCATTCAAAATCTTATCATTCATGCCACTCCCAGGTTATTGAAATCCACATATTGTGGCTTTTTAATGCTCCCCACTAGCCCCTCTAAAAACGCCAAAAAATAAGAGCAGCAAAATTGGAGCAGTGTCGGATTATTTAGAGTCTCTATTCATTTCTAAAGGTCCGGTTACTTAACCCATTAACTCCAAAATTAATTTAAAGCACAGATTTCAATAAATTTCTATTAAATTATATTTAAAACAAAATTAAGTTAACTGTAAAGTAAAATTAAATTCGGAAAAAAATTGGGGGGGGGGACAAAGAATGTTAAAAAAATCAGTAGAAAATCATTTTAAAAATCTTTTTTCTACATAAATATTAAAGATTTTTAAAACATACTAAAATTTCAAAAAATAAAAATAACTTTCTAATTCCTTGTATTACCTCAAAAATAAATCAAAGGAAAAATTTAAGAAAATTCAAGATGACGCCATTTTGACTTCATTATCTATCTAACTGGTGGTACAGGCCTGTTGAAAACTGTTTAGAAGTTTGGTGATACCTATTGACTTCATAGACAAAACAGAAAAGAAACAAGGGGATACGTTCGGTTTAGAACACGGAAGTAAAAATGAGAAAGTTGGTATTTTTTTCTCCTATTTTTCAATCTTTTACACAATAATATATTAATAAGTATCATATGCCACATCAGCCTAGGATAAAACGAATTTCTCATCTTGTAACAATTCACAGAATTTTCAGGCTTTATTCCATGTATTATCTAGTTATTAACCCACAATTTGCATCATTTTTTCAACGACAAATTAACGTAAGCCAAAATTATTTTATTGCCACTCCTCCTTCAAGTACAATTCCTAGAGGAAAGGCCTCCCAGATCTTTGTTTGGTGTAAAGAAAGGGGAGTATCCACACACGGAAGGTGTTGAGGACAGTACTCGTCTGTGGATCGATATCGTAAATCGAAGAGCTCGCAGCCCAGGTAACTTCTATTGCGTTATCTCCCAGCTTCCAGAAGTATCAATGAGGGCCTTCTATTTATTCTTAACCATCCAAAGACGAAGAATGGAAGAGACCATTTACTTGTGCCGACTGGAAATTTCTTTTCACTGAGACGAGACAATGCAGCTTTCAACAAACCCATTAAGGAGAGGTCTAAATATTTTACTTGACAACAAAGGATACCAGTTTGTCACTCAAACGTAATTATATCGGAGCAATAACCGGACTGTTTTTTTTTCAATGAACAAGGTTTTATTAAGAGGGGTGTTATTTAAGAATCGATATAGCCATGGATTAACAATTTATACAAGTTTGGTGCAAGAACGTTTTTCTTCCTCACAAAACTTTCACGCGAAAGAAAAGACTAACTCTTAATTTACAAACACTATTAGGCTAATGAAAATTTAAATGAATTGTTAACTCAGATAGGAGGTTAGTGTATTTTTTTAATATTCTAGTTTCTTCATTCAAGTATTCAATAGCACAAAAATACCAGTTCCAGCATATTTGTTGATGAATACCCAAGCTAATTAAAAAATTATGTAGTTCAGATGCAGTGTCGATTATTTTAATATTGCACATTAAACTGCTGAAAATTTTATAAATGCAATTTGTAATGCGCTCGCTAACTTTGAACGCGAAATCTTTCTCACGTATTTGGGTTGAATTTTAATACAACATCATTACTAATATAATAGCCCAGATCTGTCTCTCGGTAACGCTCAGAAGTTACCAACAATAAAACTCGCGCCATAGCACTGCGAGACGTTAAACAGCATTATTTCATTGTTAGAGAACATAAATTTCAGTAATTTTAAATTTAAAAGAGTAATTGTCGATCTAATTTCAAATTTAATAGCTCTAAAATAGTGAAATAAAATTTTCTATCGATTGATATAAAATTTATCTCGTTATGATCAATAGTTCCCGAGAAATTTTAAATTATATTAATCATATATTTCAAATTAATTTCCGTTCTTTAATAAAAAGTAGTAAAATAAGTCAGTGGTATATCATGCGCGTGATATAGTTTGGACGCCACGATGCATCTGATTATTTATTAAAATTGTGATGATATAATTTGTTAATATTTTTTGGTAAGGTTTTGACAAGCAGAGAAGTGCTTTGTTTTGATTAGACATCCGAAGTACAAGGAAAATTGTTAAACAACGAAAAAATACTTCACACGGAATGTTGTTTGCCAAGAGGTATTTTGAATAAAGAAATATGTAAATAAAAAAAATTCCTGACATAAAACACATGTTTATTTTATTTGTTTTCAATCAATGTTAAACATTTCTCTCGCATATATATCTATTTACATCAGATTTGACGGGAAATCTCTCGAATGAAGAGGCAATTTGGACCCGTCATACCAAGACGTCTGATTTTCTAGTTTATATATTAAGTGATATAAGATTTTATTGCATTCCAATACAGTATTGATATTGAAATAAGAAAGACGAATAAAAAATAGAAAATTTTGCAAAAATGACGAAACTGTTAATAAATTTTTAATCGGAATATCCATTACGCAAAAGGCAAAATGAGTTATTGTTGTTTCAAAACGCCAATGAAAACTTTATTATATCTGTAGATTTTTATACAACATAGAATAAATAATTGTTATTTGAATAAACTATTGTGTAGCTTTTAAACGCATATACAGATAAGGGATAACTTTCAACACATAATTTAAAATGCCATGGGAAATTTCATTCAATCATTTAATTTATTCAATTTTATTCACAAAAGTAGCGCGCGCGCGCTTTAAAAATATATGTAATTTTTTCAAACTTATTATAATGGTGTAAAACTTAAAAATGGTATTGAAATTCAGAAAACTATGTTTAAAACATACTAAAAGCGAAGTTATTATATGTAAACGATTTCCTCCTCCCGTATTTAAGTAACGGTTAATGGACCGAATTAACATAAAAAACTGAAGAAATGAGAAATTTTCATTTCCAGAGAGAATATTTTATAAAAATTTACCTTCGCAGTCTTCAGAAACGTTGACCAATAATATTAAAAATCTGGGGTAATTATACCGGAATACGAAATAATAAATGCAAAAGATTGAAGCATTTCCATTAATAACAGCAAAATGACTTTTAAAAAATCACCGCATTACTTACACTAGATTTTAGAACCCTAACGAGGAATTTAAAATGTAACACTGAAATGATCAAATTCCCGAAGGCCATAAGCCACTTATTCAATATCGTCTGCAAAAATAAACACAGAACAACAACAACACAACTTGATTCTGCTTTGCTCTTCGGCAATCAATGAGCTTTGTGATTATTTTATCGGATGAGAGAAGATTCAAATAACGCTTCGCTTTTCTGAAAACACCCACTTGGAACAGCACAACTAAATGCTTAAGTAAAGGAACAAAATAAAAAAATAACATATCGGGAAAAGGGAAAGTGAAGTAGACGAAGGGGAAAAAAATTAAAGGAGGAAAAAGAAAGTACTACAACTTTTTCGAGTGGAATCGGAATCGAAAAATTTCGTCATGGTAATCTCGTTTGAGTCAAATTAAATTTACAGCCGCAATCTTTACCTGTGACTGTAACGGAATTGGAATGGATGTAATAGCCTCTCGATTGCTTGTTTTAGTTTTATGTATTTGTTTGTTATGAGAGAAAAATGAACTGGGATTCCGTCGTCCTGATTTGATCGTGTGTGGCGCTTTATTCGATTGCTGTTAATGCCATTTAATATTTTCGTTTGTTGCCAAAGTAGATATCAGAGAAAATAGATTGGGTTTGGAAACTTTTCAAGGGAAGAAATGCGTAAGTGATACATCTTTTGTCCCGCCTTTTTTTCTACTTTTTTTATTTCTTTCCCAAAAGGACAACTTGTCTAGACAGCGAAAATTTATGTGCCTAACATCCATTTTTCTTGTCGCATTTTGTAATGGTAGAATGATTTAGTTGATGCTCTCGTTCAATTATCCGAAAGGTGCTATTACTTAGAAGACAGACAATGGCGAATTCTCGTTTACAGTGAATTCATTTGAATAGATTTGCAAACAGAGAAGTAGTATAAATGGCATTCATTGTTTAGGCACGGAAGTATAAAGCTGTTATTGTAAATTAAAATTCAAAAAATGATGCGTCAGCAATTATATTTTTAAATTTCACGCAGTCCGATTCTTGGTCATTTTTAATACATCCAATCCTCCTATAAAATGACCTATTTATTCTGTGTTGTAACGAAACCGTGAAGGAGGAATGTCAGAATGCCGTGTTATAACACGGATGCCACTACTTTTGGAGTTATATCGAACGTAAGTTATCAGGGTGCCGTGTTCTAAGAAAGTTCATTATACTTTCTAAAAGGTAAAATTCTAATTAAACTTACAGT
Source organism: Araneus ventricosus (assembly GCA_013235015.1). Classification (NCBI taxonomy): domain Eukaryota; kingdom Metazoa; phylum Arthropoda; class Arachnida; order Araneae; family Araneidae; genus Araneus; species Araneus ventricosus. Next base: position 89,280 of record BGPR01001655.1, on the reverse strand, counting down.
TCTTAAAACACACAAGCAAAATAATTCTAACTAATATGCACGAATAAAAGTAGATTAGGAAAAACAAATCGTTAGTTAATTTACCCGATTCCACCAATGGACTATAATAAAAATTGATGGATTTTTCTTAATTGAAATATTTCATTCATTAGTCATTCATAATTGATAGTCACATTAAATAGAGTGAATTTATCTTGATGTGATCAAATGTCCAAGACCACTTTAACTTTGGAATCAATTGCACATCTTGCTGCAGGAGAGAAAAGGACGTGATGTCACAGCACAAGTTAGATGTTAAAGAAGATGTGCAGTTACATATACCATGTGATTGTGACGTCAAAAATGGACTAACTCCCATTGATGACTCTAGATTTCGACATTAAGCACCGGAATATTCAAATGACTAAATATAATACAATTTAAAATCTTTCAAGGCAATTTATTTTATTATTAATGTATTCCTAAAAACTAACAAATGACAAATTTAGCTTTTAAATGCATGCGTGGCAGAAAGTTAAATATTTATTATAAAGGGATTTTAAGCAATAATAATTTATATCGATTAATTTTCATCTAAAGCGTGATTTATCTAAATCGAAGCGTTTCGAACACTGCAAATGATAGCAGTATCGGAAACCACCAGGGACTGAACTTAACTGTAACCAGTTTTAACTGAAGAGAAATTTCCTTCCCCGCCACCAGGGGTTTTGTTTACTTGCTCGCTCGGTTTTGGCGGCCAACTATGCTACGCGCGTTTTTGTAATCCCTTTTTTTTCTAACTTTTGTAAATGTAAAATTAATTATGTAAACTTAATCATTATTAAATATTTTTATTCTTAAAAATTTACTCCCTGACTTCATACCTGCCACATTACAGAGATATTTCAGATTAGATCAAAGCCACTCCAGTATGAAGAAAACGAGATACGACCAAACAAAGGTAAGCGTTACTTACCTATAATTTAAAGATGTTTTGATCGTAATAGCAGAATAGATTTACCGGCAAAGAGAAAGTAAATCCTTCTATTCATTGATGAAATACTCTGGTTTCAGACGGTAGCAGATATTGGACGATTCCTTATGTTGCCAAAAAAAAGTTGGTTTAGGAGGAACATTTGATCTGATTTCAGCTCATTTCTCGAAACAGCAGGTGACAGAATAAAAAATGTTTTGTTTCTAGTTTAGAAGGACACCTTTTCCCAAGAAGCGCTTCAGTATAGCGTATATAAAAATCATTCTTATAATATTTTATTTTCGGAGAATTAATTATTAGGAAAACTTTAACTACTTCTAAAAGTGCTCATACAACAAAACTGGCCAACAATTTCACAAAATTTTAAGAACAAATAAGGATTCAAGCATTGGCTGTTTTCAACTTGCAGCAAATATGACATTCCCGGTCGGAATGTATAATTCGCAGAAGAGAACTCAACTGCATCGCTGCGAATCATTTTATGGACATTAAAATATTATCACCGTCTCATCGTCTTTAGAACAATGACCGTGTAGGTGGTAGTAAATGACGTCATTCATTGTTCTCTGGCAAGCGGCCAACTTTCCTTTCCAAAAGAAAACGCAAAAGGGCAAAAGAAAGAAAGAAGAGAAAACGTCCCTGCCGATTTCAAAGCACAAGAGATTCTAAAGTTAAAAGAAGAAAGAAAGAGAGAGAAAAAAAGTCAAAGAATATTGTGTTTGATTGAATGCCCTTGACTGTTTCAAATCGCTAATCTCCGGTTTGAGTTCGCGAGTGATAGGAAGCTTTAAATCACACTGTTCTTCAGTTTTCCCGCTCTTTCTACATTCTTCTTTCCCTCTCCCATAATATCGAAAGGCACGTGAAAAAGAAAAGGAATGAAGCGAAGGAAAACTTAGCAAAGAAAAAGAAAATGGCCGCGCGCAATAAAAGGTGAAGAAATCAAATGCAGTTCGGAATGGTGATCGTACATCACGGCCTTTTTCTACCAAAACCGTAACGGCCGCTTAGTCTTTATTGCAGTATATCAGAAACGGCTATGCGCCACCGTGACATATATAATGTTCGATGGAACAATGTTGCATGAGAAGGTTATTTGAAATCGATATGGAGACTATTGGAACGGCAGAGTTTTTCCCTCTTCGTTGTAGGGTATATGTCACTCAAATCAGTATTTAGTAGGCAAATATGCATGGTACGGGTGGCATATCGGTATGGTAGATCAACATCATCAATATTCAATAGTTGCCAACTTCGTTTTCTCTTGCCTTTACTGGGAAATTGCTTCTGGTTTCTTGGTGATGGAAGAAATGAAGTAAGGGCCCAAGAAACTTTTTTCGGATCAATGGTATCATAAGTTGGATGCTAACAGTGAATCTTCGCAGCAAAATAATCAGAACTCTAAACCCTCTGAAAATCCTTCGGGTCTTTCTTACAATACCGATAGCAGGCCATGAAGATCAGCATTAAAAATGAGCTTAAAGAACGTCCGAACTTGAAAAATTGTCCGTTCTTGCCGATAGACCAAGACCAAATATATCTTCGTTTTTTCAATTCAGAATATTTTAATATTCAAGGACATAAAATAAGTAAATTTCTATAACACAAGATTTTAATTAAAAATACTATACAAGTTTAATGCGTTAAAAACTGGTGGTAACAACCAAAACAATTCTGAATGCTTATTTACACCCGGAAGACTGCATTGTGATATAAACATTTCGATATTAGTTTTTTAATGGACCTTGTGTGTAAATGATATGAGTTAAAAGCTTTCTTGCGTAGCTGAAAGAAATTTTACTCTAAATCATCGAAACTCCGGTAAACTTCATTCATAACATTTCTAAGATTCCACATGGTATCTAGTCCCATAATTTAAGGTAGGGTTTCTCAATTTATGGGTATCGACCTCATGTACAGTCCAAAAATCTTTGATAGCGCGAGTTCATAACAAAATTTTTAACACTGGTTAGCAAAAATACTCCAGAAAAATATGTTGAGGTGCAATATTTCGATAAACTGCCCAAATAAATGTATTCAACTGAAGTTTCTGTTCATCATTAAATAATACCTTCGTTCATTTCCTTCTTATACATGAACTGAGGAAGACAACAAATTTTTCATGTATAGATGGGGTCACGGAATATTTTTTTAACCAAAATAAGTTCGGGAGTTGAAAAATTTCAGAAGCTCTCCATGTCTGAGAACAATATGCATTTCGTTGTTCTCGAGTTGTAGCTGAATCTAGGGTTTTATATTGGAGGATCGGATAGGACTAAAGATGTACTGTATATGCGGGTCTGGTACAGGTTAAATCAATCACCGGAAGGTCAAAGTTCGAAATCGAAAGCGACTCGAGTGTTGCCCTTGTCATCAGACCAAGATTCAAATTTATAATACCAGACATCAAAACATTATATGGTTAGAAGAAACATTCAATTTGAGAATCTTTTTCACTTTCAGCACAACTTATATCCTACTTTAAATAAAATTATCAGTTGAGTAGCGGGGAGTTAAGTGAACCCCGGGGGTAAATTATGATTTTTTGGCCCCCTAGTCGTCATCAGAAGCTTAGTGATGGTCATTGGCGCCCGAGGAATGATATTATTACTCTATGTTATATTTGATTTCAAAAAGTAATATAAAGGCACTAAAGTAATGATCAGCAAACTAATGTCCCTCTTATCTGACCCGCCGCAGATTTTAAAGTACTAGTATAATAATTTAAAATTATAGTATAAGGAGTAAATCTTGGTTCGAATTATACGGGGAGCTTTTAGAAATGCATTATTAAAAAATGTTCAAAATATTTTTTGAGTCCTCATCGAGCTTTATAATAAATTATACTATCTCACCAAAATTATTTCTTCCTTTTTTGCAAAAAATGTTTGCACATCCCTGTGATAATGCTTTGCCTCCATTGCGCCGCTTAAGACTTCTGTACGGGCATCTGTATCCCAATTATCCCCTCCCCCCCAACGCTGCTCCACTGAGAGTATATGTCCCCAGTAGCTCTCCTGGAGCTTCAGAGTGAGGCATTAATCTGAAAAAATCAATTCCAGCCATATGTAGCTGGTCTACATCTTATATGGTTAGATAAAACACAGAATATAAACGTCTTTTAACTTTCACCATAATTAATGTGCAACTTTAACTATAAATTATCCCTTGTAGTTTACACATTTAACACCAAAAACTTTTTCCCCGAACATTTCCTACAAATATCGAAGAAATCTGTTACTCATATATTATCGTTGTAACTTTTCATTCATTTAAAACGTCAATTTCTTTTAGTTTACACAAATCAAAGTTAATTTTTATTTGATTGATTTATTCATTCAAGCCAGAAATACCTTAGAGATGCTGAAATAATAGTTTTCAGAATATACCGAAATAAAAAAAACATTTCCCGACAATAAAAGTGGATTGTTTGATATTATTCTGTCATAAGAATTACCGATACTGATTTAAATGAGGAAACGAAAGCAACTGTAACCCATTATCTGTTAAAGTAATTAAACTGCACTTCATTCGAAATGAATAATTAAAACAGTCTTCAATTTAAATTACCTTTAATTTGCAAATCTTTGAAGAGATTTGGTAAGAGGTAGGTTTAAGAAAATGCTACAGACGTATAATGGATTCAAATGATTAATTCGAAACACTGTATTTAAATTTTCTACTTTTTTAAACATAATGTAGAATCATATGCAAAAGTTATTTGCGGTGATTGTTAATAAGTAAAAGTTTTTTTAGTGATTAAAATATGTTATTTATACGGCAACACGATAGTCCAGAGCTTCTCAACCTGTGGTACGCCTACCCCTGAGGGTACGCGAAGGACTACCTGGGGGTACGCGAAGGACTACCTGGGGGTACGCGGAGTCAAGGTTGTTAGTGGCAGAAACAAGGAAGCATACAGAATTAAAAAAGGTTACAGAATTTTATTTTCCCAAGTTAATACTTTATTTAATAACTACACCACTTGAAAAGTTGATTACTATAGAGTGTAATTTTTAGCTATCCTTATAGGATAATACGAAATTATTACAAAACTGGTTTCATTTTTACTTTCTCGTATACGAAGTATACAAAGAGAAAGTATTGTAATCGTCAAAAAATTCGAACTCGAGATTTTGACTAATCTCCACGTTTTAGACCTCCCTGATTCCGAAAACCACATTTTTTGAATTATGTGTGTCTGTATTTCTGCGAACACGATAACTCGAAAACTATTAGAGCTATGGGGATGAAATTTGGTACTTGGCGTTTAAACATAATTTGTAGGTTTCTATCAAATTTTGGACAAAAACCGTCAAAGGGAAGTCTGTCTGTCCGTATGTCCGAAGTCATGTGAACACTGTAACTTAAAAACTTGAATAGCTAGATGGATAAAATTTTATACACAGTTTTATCGTCAAGAATGTAGGTCCGTATAAAATTTTGGGCCAAATCCGTCAAAGAGTGGACTGTCTGTCGGTCTGTACTTTTGAAAAGAATCCGTATCTCCACGCGCATGCGTACTGAAAGCAATCTTCTGTGCACGCTAAAGGAGCGAATTTCGTCAGTTTGTCCTTGAGACGGCAAGAGTGAAACCTAGTAGTGTGCGATTCTTTACCTAGATATTTTTCAATCACTATAATGAAAAACCTTCTGATAGTCATTGGATTATGGATAACAGTAGGTTCGAATTTTTTTAGCCACGCGGGGGGGAGGGGAGGGAACCGCACCCTCCTCGCCCGGCCGTATACGAGAAAGTTTAGGGGAGATCACTCCCGCTGGTTTTTAAATAAAATGTCAAATAATAAAGTCCATCAAATGTTATTAATTCGAGTCATTTGACTCTTAAGCTAACCTTAACATAATTGATAAAAACTTCTTTGCATAGACGGATGGCTCGTGTGTGTGTGGGGGGGGATATGACAGTAGGGGTACGCGAAAATATTAAGACTAATTAAGGGGCATGAGAGAGAGAAAAGATTGGGAACCCCTTCGATAGTTGATGCTAAAATGCTGTACACGTGTTTAGTTTCGGAAATGAAATTAGAAAATGTTAATATGAAGTAGATGAAAAGCGTGAATAAGTCAATAAATAGAATTATTTCATGCTCACGTGACACGCGTGAAGTCACGTCATAGAAGTTAGACAGTATGATGGTACATAACGTGCATTATTTTTGCTATGTGGCTATAACGTCATGTGAACTAAATCTATAAATAATTAAACTTAAATATATTTAAACTTCATATTTCAAAACGGAGATAGGCAAATATATCAAAATCATTTGTGACTGATATCGCTATTTTACGGATATAAAGTACCGTTTTACTCAATTTTCTACCCTTTTACATGTACTTTAGGAGGAACACAATATCAATAACATAGAATGCTTAAAAGTTTCAACGGTCGCAATGTTACGCGAACCAAATAGGATCACGAACCATAATTAAAGAAACTCCGTTATAAAAGTCGTTAGTTAATTAACACGACAAAACTCAAAGTTACGGTATAACACTGTTAATCATGGCCAATCAACTTCTAGTTTAAAAAGTAATTTTATGATACAAAAAATATTTTTAATTTGCACGAGGAGCCGAAATATAGAAGATGCACAAAAACATACGAAAAAGAAAAAATAATAGTAAAATCCCTAAAAATTAATCACTGAAACGAAAATAAGAAAAGATACAATCCCGGAATTAAAAAATAAATATCACTTTAATAGCAGTCTAATATAAATAAGTGAAACAATATCACTTAAAAACAAAAAAAGGCATTTTGATATTAATTTTTAAAAATTTATCGGGATAGACAACAAAATTCAACAAAAACCGCTGGAAAAAGGAAAGATACTAACACTTACATAGTATACAATGAGCTGTGCTTCAATTAAGGAAACGGAAATTATAGACATTCTTAATTGGAATTATAGACATTCTTAATTGGAATTGTAGACATTCTTAATTGTCACTCTTAATTGGAATTGTACACGTTCTTAATTGGAATTGTAGACATTCTTAATTGGAATTGTAGACATTCTTAATTGGTACTCTTAATTGGAGTTGTAGACATTCTTAATTGGCACTCTTAATTGGAATTGTACACGTTCTTAATTGGCACTCTTAATTGGAATTGTAGACATTCTTAATTGGCACTCTGAATTGGAATTATAGACATTCTTAATTGGATATATATCAGCAACCATGTGAATTTATAGAAAAAGAAAACGTTTCCAAGTTGATCTACCGTCTCAATTTTAGAGCACCCAACACATGTTTGGAGAGCGCAAAGCAACCTATCGATTAACGTTTGCGGGCCTCTTGATGTATGCCATATTATTATCAACATGGCGTGGTCGTTTTATGGGCTTTTACTCTCACAACTGTCATATTTTGGGTGATTGCTATCATCCACTTTTATTCCAGTCTTAATGTTCCATTAAATCTCTCTCCTAGGCCGTTTGCAAAACGCTACGTATGTCATTACAACTTTCTACATTCAGTTACACGCAAAGGGAGGTGATTCTCGCTTTCGCTTAAAACCAGAGATTTCTTCACTGGCTCGATGTCGGAGTTTGTTTTTAGCTCATTTGCGTTATTAACTTTTAAAACTTAAGTTATGGATTTAATATTCTTGTACAGTAGTATACTTATCTGCTTTTTTTTACACGTAAACGCATCAATATTTGCTAGACATAGAGACATTCAATCAAGTTTAGTTTAGTTATATTTACGTCCCGTTTTGAAGCAACACGAGGGCTATTTTGAACCGCGGTCAGATGACGAGGACGACACCTGAGCTGGCAACCCCTCTCCAAACTTCCGCGCCACACCATCGAGAGGACATTTTGTCCCGACGGATTTAACGTTCACCGACATTCAATCAAGAAAGGAAGTATAGAGATGCATTTTGCGCGTGCGCATGACAAGATAACTTCAATCTCCAACTCTTCTATCAGTGGCGTAGTGACGGGGATGCAAGGGGGGGGGGATACATGCCTCGAGAGCCCGTTTTAGGAATGGAAACAAAATCTTAGTGCGTTAACGTCACTTTTCAAAGCCAATTTTGATAATGAGGCCAAAAAATATAATTATGACCCAGGAGACATTTACACTAGCTAATGATGACGACTTGGGGCGAAAAAATTACATTATGGCAAATATTTCAGACATTACATATCGTAATACATTAACTTGAATTAAAATTAATAAGCAACAAAAACGATTATTTTCTTTAAATATTACGCGATTACCTTCTTAGATAGACCGGTATAATTATAAAAATATATGTTAATAATGATTATTAAAATATAATTTCTTAACATAACGAATATGAAAGAAGTAATGTGAAATTTATATGATAAATTACAAAAGAATATACGCAACACATTTGGAGATGCTTTAAACTCACGTAAAATTTTTAAGAAAAAAAAATCGGCAACAAACCGAAGGCATAATTTAATAAGATGAGATTTCAAAGCCTGAAAACAATAAGTCAATTATTTCTGAATAATAACGAAATAATGTGAAAAGACACATGACAAAGAACTGGTTTACAAGCAATAAGCAATACAAACAATCTAATAAACTCTCATTTTACGTGATAACTTTTCACTGTACCCCTTCGGTTTGAAAAATAACCATATATTAAGTTGCCAACAAATCTTAAATGAAGTTCTCCTTGGACGTCTATCTTGTAAAGTGAGTGAACGCAAATGAAAACTTGTACTACTACATCACTGTTAAGTGGAATAAATGACCAGTGTCAAATATATAAAAAAATGTATTTATTTTATCCCGCCTGCTTTTACTACTTTTTTTCGGAATGATTACGTGATTCGTGGATGGCAACAACCTCGAGACTACCGAGTTGCTGAAATATAAATGCATTCGAAAGAAAAACGTAGTTCGAAGATACCAAGACAGTGGTATTCTTACAGATTTTTTTTTTTTTCATTCTGGAAAATACTTTGTATGTTCGCTATCGAACATGTCACGTACGTTTCGGAAGGTTTTAAAGAAATCAAACAGCAGTTGGTTGAAGTCTTGACGGAACACTGGAACAAAATTATGTCCGCACAGATTGCAATGCAGTGGATATGTAGCATAAGTATATTGTCAGTAAGTTTTTGTATCTGTCTCTTTTCTGAATTCGTCAACAAAAATAATATGGAAAATTATATTCTGAATTATTATGCAACTTCTAAATGAACTTGCTCAAAATCACATAAGTTGAAAGAAGAAATTCGTTTAAAATCACATAAGTTGAAAGAAAAAATTCGCTTAAAGGTATTGAAAACATTATTCTTTACTACTACCTTTTCCTGCATCTAAAAAGGCCAATTATAAATCTGTACAATTATCAATATAATGAAGATATGAAGATTTTATTGAAGGAAAAATTGAAACCGTAAAAAAATCTAACTTTTCTAACTAATATTTTTTTTCTCAGTGAATGATGGTTTTTAGCTCCAGCAATGTACGAGAAAAGCAGAATTCGATTTCATATTATAAAAATTATCACTTGATTATAATAACCGATTCAAATACAATGTTTTATTTCTGTTAACCACTTAATTTTTTTTGCTATCTAATAAGATGACCTCCTGTTTTGTAAAGGGGCTGTCGTTTTCATTCATCTAAGAAGGCATAGGATACTTAAGATGTTTATGGATCCTACATATTTTTTGTGTCAAATTATAAAGCTAATTAATGATTCAATTTTAGTTTATAAGACTAAAATTTCGATAATTTGATTCACGAGTATTCTCGGGCTGGTAAGTTAAGCGGTTAACGAGAGGGTGTCGTGGAAGATGAAACGAAAGATTTTCTTTTTCATTTTCATTTAAAATTCATTGCAATTGAAGATTATTTTACAAAATGGAATATTTATTGCAATATATTGCATATAACGGAGTATTTATATATTTCGATTCATTTCACTCAAATAGCATTACACTTATAAAAATAAATAATATTAACAGATGTATGAATTCGTTTAATATAAGCGTTTCAAGCTCAATTTATGTTTCGTTTTGAAAATTACTAAATTTATTTCAAAAGTGAGTATTAGACATGTAGCTGATCATAAATATATAAAGGAAAAAAATCAAATTTGTTTTTATTTTCAAGAAATTTGTGGTTTCACAGTGAAACCAATGAAAGGTAACGGACTATTTTAACTCCAATTTAAGTTATCATCGATATGGAATTTAAATTATGTTTTTAATTTATAAGCATACGTGAGTATTCAGGATATTTAACATTCATAAAATTCAATATAACTTTCGAAAATTCAATTTTTAAAAATATCATTTTGTGCAAGAACCCTCGTCATTTTGTTTCTCTTAGAGATCGAAAGCAATTCAGCTTTTGCAATGCCGATATCTTTCTGAATACTAACGGTACTGAACTGGAATTTTTATATAAGTTGGCCTACATATCTGGCTCTGAAGTTATGACAGAAAAATTACGCTACGTTTCTCCCACGCGCAGTAAAAAACTGCTCAATGTGTGGTTTCACTGTGAAACCAATGAACGCGAAAGGGATAAAGTATAGTAATTTACAGTAGTTTTGCCACTCATCCAAACAGTTTTAAAGAGATTCGAACCTCTAGTCCAAAACTTTGTAGCATGATAATGTTTTAGAGTTGGTTCATCTGACTTTATATTATTTTTAAAATTTGCTAGTAATTATTTAGCAACGATGATGTGTAAACAAAAAGAAAGAATAATATCGTCACAACGAGAGTGCGTATGAAAGCAGTAATTAAAACAATGTAAAGTATTGTCATAAAATATATTTAAAAAATGTTTTAAAAATTTACTGAAATTGGAGAAAAAATTTACGGAAATAAAATTAGTGAAATGCCTCTGAAAAGCTATTTTTTTTAACGTAGGACTACGCTTCTCCCATTGGGGTCTCAGGAAGGAAATTGATTCACACGCCAAAACGCCACAAAACTTGGTATGGGAGATCCTCTGTATCTCGGCAACTACATACGTTAAAAACATAACTAATGTCTTATTTTAGAGATAAAGGGTAACAACAGAAGTTACAAGAAAAATAATTGAAAATCGGAATTGTAGTTCAGCGACTACTGCGTCGCAAAGTTGGGCAAAAATAAGCATGAATCGGTGACGCGATCCTCTATCTCGGTAACTACATATGTTAAAAACATAAATAATGTCTTATTTTAGAAATAAAAGGTAACAACAGAAGTCACAAAAAATTACTTAAACTTAAAAACTTACGAGAAACAAAAGAGTCACGCGAGTAAAGTAGTCCTACGCCTTTAACATCAGCGGCTGTTTGAAAAGACAGCCTCTCGTCATTTTTTTATTTTTTAAAGTGGCGTGAAAATGATTTTCTGGGATAATAATCTCCTCAGTTATTGAGAGAAAACGGCAAAATTTCGATTAACTTTTAATTAAAAATCTAATTAAAATTTTGACAAACACTTGCTACCCAAGAAATAACTACTTGCCAAATTTGGCAGCTCTAGGTCCAATGGTCAAGAGCTGCCAAATAGTTCCTGAGCGTTTTGACCGATTTTTGCATCATGCAATTTACAGGCAGTACCCAGCCTATAAATACAGTAGAGTCTCCCTACATCGAAGTCTCTCTACAACGAATTTCTCCCTATAACGAAATTTTTAATCGGAATGTTAAATAACATTCAAAATATTCTGCATATAACGAAGTGGTTGTCTCCCTATAACGAATTTTTTCAGAGATTTATCTTTTCGATTTTTGTCATTTTTGAAGAAAGTTGATAGTTTCTGTGCAACCAATTCGCTCACACGTGCTTGTTTCTGGAACCACTCACTCTTAAAATGTGAAAATTTTTCTGAAAATTTAACATCACGAAATGCAAAGAATTTTTCAAGTAAAATAAACGTAAGTACATACTAGTACATATTATTCTCTAAATTGGTGAATTGTCTTCACTTTTGAGCATTTTATTTATACAATGAAAATTAGCATAATTTTAACAAATTTATAACATATATTAATTCATTTTTAATTGAAAATCATAATTAAATACATTTGAACTTTTCGCACCTACTGAAAAGTTGGGAACATTTACTTAAATAACTGCAAAAATCTCTAATCTCCGTATAACGAAATTTTCTCTATAACGAATTTTTCAATTGGAAGCAAGCGATTTCGTTATAGGGGGACTCCACTGTATAATCATGTTAATATTAGAGAAGAAAAACCTGTAGGTTAGAAAATCAATGTTGACTTGAATTAAGAAAGATTTACCAGATGAGAGAACGACTTTTAAAGAAATATTTCAAACTAACATCATCGCTTATTATTGCATTTTATTTTCAACAATATTTTTCCTCAACATTTGAAAATTGGTCATATTTTTTACTTCATTCATAAGAAATAAAATTATTTCTCATAATCTACCTCTTTAACTGCTTTTGTACAAAAAATGATAATGTTAAAAGCATTATGGGATAAAATTGTGCCAAATAAAAACAACAAATCTGAAATTTTACAAACGATTCCCGCAACTTAAATAAAAATCCTATCCTAAGTAATAATAAAGGGAATTATAAATGTGGAAGAGTAAAAAATAATAGCCGATAACGACAAGAAGTAAGAACCTGGTCAATGACTTTATCAGAGGCCAGACATCCATGCAGATTCAAAAATTCCCTTTATTAATATTTTTATTTATTTTTGTACTACGCAATTTTTTCCTGGATGATGCTGCACTTGCGCACACCAATTAAATTGCTTATATTAATTTTTGTCTTTGTAGATATTCATATTTTTTTGTCTTTTTAGATCTTCACTATCCTAAGTAGGATATCTTTAATAAATTTGAACTAAAAATGCTCGATAATACACAACATCTAAAATATTTAATATTCGACAAAGCAACTATTTCTACGTGTAGAAATAATAACATCTTCGTTTTTATTTCCGAAGAAGAAGAAATAATTTAAATGCCAAAAGAATTGAAATCATAACAGTGAAATATTCTTCATTCACGATTCTGAAAAAAAGTTCTTTTACTTTAAACGAAATCCGAAAACAATATATTTCCCGACAAATATAAAACGTCAAACGAACAGCTTTCATTTCGACTTACGCACATTAGTATCATGTTTAAGGAAGTACGGAGGTCCAAACAACAATTCCTTTATCTAATCAGTGAATAAAAAACAGAATAGCAATCTAATTTCGAAGAAGATTACTTTAAAGTAAGTCGGAGAGATAAGAAACGGATAACAGGTAAGTAACACTCAACTGTCGGAAAAACAACCATTTTGTTTTGAGAAATAAAGTATGTAATTCCTATTACGGCTGTTTTCCATTCAATACTAGTAAAGCTGGTTTTGAATTTTAATATTTTTGGAATTTAAATTATTGTAATTTAAAATCTTCGAGGTTGTGGTTAAAACGAAGTGTAGATCGGTGGAATTTTCTTTTGGTGTTCAAATATATATATATATATAAAAACATTCTACTACATTAAAATGCTGATGAAAACTGCTACTGAAAAAAGCATTGTCAACGCTAAAACAAATATATTTTTAAGATTTTTTTAAAAAAAATTTACAACTATTTTATATTCATATTATAAAATAGAGATGCGTATTTTCGATACGTTACATAAAGCAATGCGCTGTTGATTAATTTCTGGGAAACTCAATGCCATATCACCACGATAAGAAATTTCTAACTCACAAATGCCGTTATAAAATGTACTTTCTCAATTTTCTGCAACGTTGTTGCATACTGGTGTGCAATATTTTTTCACAAACGGCGTCATAAACAAGAAAATGCAATTACTAGAAATGTTATCAGCCAGTCTATTTTCTTATTTATGTCGAATAATTACTCAGTCACTTAGTCTACTATCAGATCAAGTATCTAATCAAGTATACGTCCAAATCTTTTGTTTGGAATAAGTTAATTGCTGTAGGGTTTTGATTTAATTTATTTAATGTGTTCCTATATTACTTTTTTTGGTTTACAGTAAATTTTTATAACTTTTATATCATTATTATTTTAATAGAAATAAATTTTTATGGAATGCCACAAAACTAGCATTACATATTGCATTAAGAAGTTTTAATGCATCGTAAGATATCGCGCTTTCAGATTTTTAAAGTTATGGAAAATTCCAAAATGCTATAAACATTATTTGTGCGAAATTTGTAAATCATCAGTCTTTTGGTGTTCAAAAATCAAAACTTTTTGCTACATAAAATCATTAGTTTCAGAACTATTTACAAATCATTGCCGCATTTTTCATTATATTTGATCAGGACAATTAATGTTGATAGAAATATCCTTTATTAAATTTAATGTAATGTTTTAACATCGGAATCTTTTTCAGCATTTCGAATGATCTTGTTTGGACCTACTTGCATAAATTACATTTAGTCATATATGTAATATCTAAACTGCTAATTTTACTTGCTTCCAAATCGCAAACTAATTTCCACCCAATTAGAATTTAATTACGAATTTTTTTCTGCACTCTTCATACTAAATTGCCAAATAAGAAAATCTTTTTCATAAAAAAAAAAACTAATCAAAAAGTTTGTTCACTGACCTTAGTGCGAAAATGAAATCGGAAATTCCAGGACGATCACCACTGACAAGCACCGGCGGTGAGCCACACTGTCAGCCGAAGGGTCTCGATCCGATATCACACCAAGAACGGTCAGGTCCGAACCATTTAACTGTTCTCTGCACCAGTTATTAACAATCAGCACCACTAATTAATTAATTCAACTATCTCACAGCAGCGTGGGCGAAAAAAAACGAAATCCAGAACAATTTTAGTTGCAGAAATTATTCTTCAGCAATCCCGCCTCCCCACATGAGGCAGTGTTTTGATTGCGAGGTTAACCTCTTTACGCGCAGCACAGTTCCGTCGCGTCCGTATCGTAGCGAAGTCGCGCGGCTTGTGTGCGTCCAGTTTCGCACTCGAATTCAGTCAATGAGCTACAATCGTAGCTTTAGGTTGCCGCGGGAGAGCGGCAGACTGCTTGGCGCCCTTGATGGTTTCTGCGCTGGCCACCAGTCGCCAAGTGTGTGTCGCCAATTTCTCTCTCTCGATTCCTTGATCCTGTGCAGAAAAATGTTTCTACCATCGGAAAGAGATATAGGGATGAGCTAGGCATTTTTTTTTCGAAGGGAGGACGGGTCTGCTTTGTCCAATTTTGCTCCAAACTGCTTTACTCAACATATTATAACATAATATGAAGGCAATTATGATACATTATATAAATGCAATTAAGAACCTGTTTAGGGTTGGTTATAAGCTTATAATATTTATTTTTTTCAAAAATGAAACAAAGTATGACTGATTAATAATCCAGTTTATTAATTGAAATTATCAGAAAATACATAAAAGAGAGCACATAAAAAAGCATTTTATTTATTTATTTTTTATTTCATTTATTTATTTATTATTTATATTATTTATTTATTACTTTAATTTTATTTTTCTATTATTTTTATTATTTTTATTTATTTATTATTTTATTTATTTACTAGCAGTACGCGCACGGCGTTGCCCGTGGAATCAGGACTTCAACAAAATGAAAAAAAAAAAGAAAAAAAAACCGCCCACAATGACTTGAAAAAGTTTTGAAAACAAAATCAAAACAAAAGATACACATTATTGGTTTTCCCGCTTATTTTTTTTTTCGCGATAAACAATATTAAAAAATTGCAACGTGAAAATTATTATACTGCAAGCAAAGTATGCGAGATGAATAAATACGTTAAAATACTGCCGAAAATAATAATGTCATATAATTCAAGGTTATGACGTCACCTCCCCTTCAACCAATCACATAGCCAGCTGCGTTTCGGAAAAGTGTCGCGGGAGAAAATTAGCTCGAGAAAAATAACTTTCATCTGCCTAGGAAAAAAATATTTAAAAAAAAACGGGAAAAGATATTTTAACCGTTCTTGTTTTAAATCCGACAGAACCGTTCTAGTTATAAGCTGAAGAAAATTGAAAATAATAGTGTTATTAGAAAGTAGGATGCAACAAAGTTAAAAACAAAGATAACATTCCGATGGCAAAACCGACTATTTTTTAAAAATTTCTCAAAATTCAGTAAATTACGT
>BGPR01001655.1:42056-64198 GCA_013235015.1 Araneus ventricosus | reverse complement strand
ATTCTCCCATTCCTAGACTTTCTAGGTTCTAGGGTTCTGGAGCAGTGATGGCGAAACTTTTTAAGAAGTGGGTAATTATTATTTTCAATCTACCTCGTGGGTCACCAAGTCAGTGGCGTTCGCTTGAAAAGGGGGGATTGTGTGGTAAAAAGGGTACAAATAATTTGGGAGCACCGTAAATTTGTTAACAGAAAAACTTGACAGTTGATCCTTTTTTTCCCCTCGCTTTTAAAAATTCTCTAAAAATTCAACACTCCGAATTGGTACATCCCCGTTCTACAATGCAACGAATATGCGCGCCAAGTTCATAACTGGCGCGCCAGTCATGAGTCAGTGATGTGATGTGATAAAAAATCAGTTAGGTAACATCCATTTGGAAATATTTTTTACCAAATTCGACATTAGATATTTTACTTTAATTTTTTGATATTTTCGATTGTCTGTTGTCTCTTTCATAATATAAGGAATAAGTTTATAAAAATCAGCGCATGGGTCATTTAAAAAGCTTCTGTGGGTCAATGTCAGACCCGCAGGTTATAGGTTCGCCACCACTGTTTTAGAGTGTCCCGATTTAAAAAAATCTGGTCGCCTTAATTTAACCCTTTAAAGGGCTATTTTTTCTAATAGTAGTGTAATAAAGTAACTTTGGGATTGAGATTAATTGAAGAAAAGAATTTCATTTAGCTTATCGGATGATATTAAATTTTGTTAATTAATTTTATTAATTGCTAATTAATTATCAAGTCAAGATACCTCGTTATGGTTTAAGATAAGAAATTGGAACATCTAGGCTTTTGTTTCATCGAAAGATTTTGGTGATGACTTATGCCAAGCTTAAAAACTGCATTTAAAAATTGGTGAGTTTGGTGGGAAGTATACTTCCCACTGCCTTATAAAGGGTTAAACGCATATTAATAATCAAATAAGCACAAATATAACGCATTCACGCCCAAAACATAGAGTGAAAATCTCATAAAATGAAGAATTGAATGCTAGAAATCGTTGCAATTAAAGGAATGAAAAATAAAATTATACTCCCTCCGTCCAACTTTATTTTCCCGATTTGAGATTTTCTTTCAAATTAACGAAAAAATAAACAAAGTCTAATTTTCGAAAACTCGTTTTAGATAGTTGGTCTGCGAATCTGTCAAGTCTTTTAATCGAAATTAGGACAACCATATTCTATCTTTTGTTCTTTTCTTGTTCTTTACAAGAACAAACATTTTTGCAATACTTATTTTGGTTTAGACAATAAAATTGTTCGAGTCGCCAGCAATGTACGATAGAAATAATGAAAACTGATTGAAATAATCATAACCCTTTGCCCCATATGACAAAAGTAATCGTGTAAAAATATGGTCAACTTCCTTCAGCAATACATTGTGATTCGGACTTGGTATCAAAGACACAACTTACCACAGGCACCGGTATATTTAATTATTAAGCTTAATATCCATAATAAGTCAAATTAATTTAGTTTTGTATATTTTACTACTTTCCGAATAAGGATTTCCTTGATTTTTTTAAAAAACCGTACATCTAATTTTGGATAAGGCAAAAAAATTGGCAAACCTAATAAATAAAGTTGGACGGAGGGAGCAATTGAAAGAAAGATCTAGCATTTATTTTTGTATAGCCTCATGAGAGCTATAAAACTATCCACACTGATTGTTCGAATTCTTGCTGTTTTCTTGCACGTGATGATATTGTTTGAGTGAATAGAAGACTGAAATTATTGTATAATACTCACTGCTAAACTGAATGCTTCCTTTTTCCATAGTGTTCGAATCACCTACAAATAGGGAGATATCCACTTCAAAACATGTATCCATTAATCACCCATCTGACTTTGAAAATTCAATCACCTCCTTTTGTTGTCCAATTTGATATAGCATAACTACCCGTGAGTCCAGGACTAACGAAAAAGTGGAAGTGTGGAAGCTTTTCCTGGTCAAAGCGACCTTTGAGCATGTCGGTATCATCTGAAACAGAAGTATGACTTGACTCCAGCATGTAGGGATAGGTTGCCTTACTGGTGGATTTTCAGGAAGGCAACTAGGGGGGAAATTTCCGAAGACCAGAATGACCACAGTAAGGCATATTCTGCTAAATTTCACATCGGTTTACCAGTTTTTAAACGAGACTGGTTAAGAGCACAACCTGAGGATAGATATCTCAAATTTCAAATTGGTGTTCCTCATCCATGGGAGGTCTTAACCCACTTAAGCACTGTCGAGCTTCCTAAAAATGTACTTTAACCAAGCGTGAACCTATAATGTGCAACGTTATTATGATTGTTGTTCGTCTAATTATTCACCCGTTGTATTAATAGCCCGTGGCTATGCTTGTAACTTAGCGAATGGGCGGTTGTCGAAGCTGAAGGACTCTACCAAAGTTTTATTTTGCGATATATCTCAAAAATGGAGGGTGATGGGTGGTAGGTGATTATTGATTATATATCTAGGGGTCAAAACCCTTCATATGAAATAAAAATTGTTGAAATCGGTCCAATAGTTGAGGGTGGGGTATTGTCTGACGGTTTTTCCACATGGAGAACGTGCAGTAGAGTAGTATTTTATCGATTTCTCTCAAACATGGAGGGTGATAAGGGACAGGAGACCACTGATAACATATCTAGGCATCATACGCTTACAGATTAAATAAAAATTGTCTAAATAGGTCCAGTGGTTGGGGCTGGGGAACTGCTTCATTGTTTTTCTCCGTAGAAAATATACAGTGGAGAAGTATTTTTTTTTTTTTCAATTTCTCTCGAAAATAGAGGGTGGTGGGTGGTAGGCGATCATTGGTTATATATGAAATAAAAATTGTTGAAATCGGTTCAATAGTTGGAGGTGAGGAACTGTGATGGTTTTTCCATATGGAGAACGTGCAGTAGAGTAGTATTTTATCCATTTCTCTCAAACATGAAGGGTGGTAAGGGACAGGGGACCACTGATGACATATCTAGGCATCATAAGCTTACAGATGAAATAAAAAATGTTTAAATTGGTCCAGTGGTTGGGGCTGGGGAACTGCCTCATGGTTTTTCCCCATAGAAAATATACAGTGGAGAAGTATTTTTTTCGATTTCTCTCGAAAATAGAGGGTGGGGGTGGTAGGCGATCATTGATTATATATCTAGGACTCAAAACCTTTCATATGAAATAAAAAAATGTTGAAATCGATCTAATAGTTGGGTATGGGGACTATCTCATGGTTTTCCACATGGAGAATGTGCAGTAGAGGGTTTTTTTTGTTTTCTCTGAAAAATGGAAGGTGGTAAGGGACAGGAGACCACTTATGACATATCTAGGCATCATTAGCTTACATATGAAATAAAAATTATCTAAATCGGTCCAGTGGTTGGTGCTGGGTGACTAGTCCTGTGGTTTTGACAATTATTTTAAAAATATAGATTTTTTGAAGTCCGAAATCTATTTATATTGAAAGACTTTTTGATGATTCTTTGAGATTGTCAAAAGAAATATAACATGAAGTTTCAGTTCATCGTTTTGGATGGTCACATCTGATCGGAGAGTTTTCATTATGATGCATTTTTAAAATTGTCATGAGGGTGTGCACAATACGGTAACTAACTTCATAATCTAAGTACATATCCACCAAAATTCACATTAGCATTTAATAACATGAAATTTGCTCCAGCAATCATTTTTTAATATTCAGTGAACACGAACTGATTATTGTATAATACTATAAGAAACATTAACAACAGTTGTGTTTGATGTCATTTTCCATTGCAGTTCTAAATAACAAGTCACGTTAGGACTATCAACTAGTGGCAAATTAAAATTACCATTTCTAGTGGTTAATTTAACATGTAAACCACGTTTAAAGTGTAGGGCAAACGTTATTCAATGATTGTTATACCGTGACTGATTATGTCTCACCAAGTTGTAATTTAAATATGAATGAGAGGTAAGTGAATTTAAGACGTGTCTTAATTCATATGAAATAGCAATTTTAAACTAATTTGAATACTTATTCTATATCTTTAAATAGTTATTCTTTTTCACTCTTGTTTTATTTCTAATGATAGGTTTGCAAATAAAGTTTGATCCCATAGCAGAAGTGAATTGATTTCTTTATTCGTCAATTTTAGGCCATCTCAACCCTGGAAATATCAAATTCTTACCAATTTCTTTCGTAGATTACTTATTTGCTTTATTTTTTACAAATTCGAGAGGTTTACATATATTGTTTAATATTTTAAGTATTAAAATGACATACTAAGTTCTAAAGTTTAGTTTAGTCGTATTAACGTCCTGTTATGAAGCAACATGAGGGGTATTTTGGGATGGACCTCGTAATTTTGAACCGCGGCCACATGAATCGTGTTTCGAACATGGAACCCTCCGGCTCCGAAGCCGAGACCTGGCCACCTGAGCTCTTTTTAAACTCTAAAAGGATTGCAGTATCTGAAAATATATTCATTGTATTATGAGATGCGTTAAAAAAATCGTTTAATTTCAAAACAAAACATTAATCTAAATAAATTTAACTAAATTAGTTTTTATTGATAATTAATATTTCTTTGACTTATTTTATTTCCTTCTTATGTATATAGAGTAGTGAAAATGTTTTCTTTCAGCTATCACGGCGATTTTTTACCGCGATAAAGCAGAGGCTTGGTTTTAGAAACACTGTTCAAACATATTTGGATTACTTTTTATTTCCGACCATGGCTTACATACATACATAACCCACGCCGACCGACTCACCCAAAGGGTTTAGAGTCAGCAAGACTCGACCATATGTGGCTGTTCCTCCTTAGACTTTCTAGTTGGGAAAAGTGGGGTAAAACCGGATAGCTATGGCTTGAAGACCTGTTGGATCTAAACTATTCGACAGAGAGCTTGTCAAATTTTATTAAAATAATCATTGTTTATTGGAGCACAATATATCTTTCCAGAGAAGTCACAGTTTCGTTACTTTTTTATCAATAATTTTTTTTATAAAAATGTCAAAGTACCCGGTTTTACCCCACTAGTGGTACACATGGTAACGTTGTGGGAAATTATGAAAACTCTATTTTCAGAGGAAAAGTTGAAAATATTTTTACTTTATATGACAATTTAAGAATATTAATTGCACAATTTATTTATTTATTTAGAAAATGCACACTACAGAATAAACTCCAATTACAGAGTGCATGATACAGAAACAAACACTAAAATAGCCGTAAAACACAGATTAATAAAAAGAACAGATATACACAGAAATCACTCAAAACACAACACGATTTTAAAAAGCACACAAAATAAAAACACTTCAAGAACACAAAAGCCGCAAGCATTCGGTCTTAAAAACACCATAAGACATATTAAACACATCGAGATCATCAGAGTACCTGTTAAAAATCTTGTAAAATTTATAAATAGAAAAATTACGTATGTAATTAAACCTGGTAAATACATTTACAAATAAGCAACTCTTCCTCAGACTTCTAGTCGGCACAGAAAAAGTGATACGGCTCAATATGTCACTGCAATCAATGGCATCATTAATTATATTATGATAAAATAAAAGACAAGAAAGATCACGTCGGACACTCAAACTGTGAATGCCAAAGATGCTACATAAATTAGATGAGGATAAGTCTTGTGGATAATAGTGATTTGTTCGGTAAAATAAGTAACGCAAAAACCTAGTTTGTACCTGTTCAATAATTTTAATTTTATTTTTATTGTAAGGGTCACAGACAAGACAACAGTACTCAAGACCCTATCTAACAATAGTGGAAAACAAAACCTTCAAAGCAAGCACACCGGAGAAATGTCTGGTGTTACGTTTGATAAAGCCAAGTTTAGTGTAGGCCTTAGATACAATCTTAAAATGCTCACATGTAAAGCAGTGAACGTTTTCACAACATGAACACAATGTTCAAATGTAAAGCAGTTGTCATCTTTCTCCGCGCCACTGCAGGATTCGTGGGCACACCTGAGGCATTAGATTAACACTTCTTTGTTTAATTACAAAATACATCATTAAAATATAAATAAATAATGTCCGATGTGTTTTTATCGTCTTAATCAGAGGAATGATCAATACTGACTGTCCCAGTCTTACGCCACTTGGAGTACCCGGTTTTTTCCCCGAGTGCAGAGGTTATAAAATACGAAATAGAACCGCGCAATTATTCTTATTGCTTGATAAGGTATGAATCCTTAGCAAACGTATAATAAGCTGGACTGAATTTAGTTTTTATAACTGTAATGTTTGTTAAGTAAGGATAGTTTAAATGAAATTACCATTAGAGAGTTGACGCCTTAAAACAAATAAATCTTCACAGACGCTGTGAATTGAACAGCTAAAACACACCATTGTGACTGTTCCTTTTTCTTGACTAGTAAAAGATAATTCAGTATTTGTCTCTAGATAGAAAAAATAATAGCGGCAGAATCAAGGGTACCCGGTTTTACACCGATCTACCCTACACTACCATTATGAAAGTCATCTCACTTAAAATATGTGATCGAAAATTAATATGCTTATTTGTTACGAGACCATACGTTTTCGAGTGGCATTAATAAAAATATTCTAAAAGTATGCAAAATTACTCTTTCAACTGATGTTTAGTTCTCACTGTTGTTTTCTTTTTTTCATGATTTTGTTGTTTCCCACAAAAACTTCGAGTAGCTTCGAAAACTATAAAATTCAAACAACTCTATTCAATTAGGTCAGTTTGATCGTCAAGCAGTTTTTTTTAACACTGCAATTTCCAATGCATTTTTAAAGATTCACTTTTAACTGTAACCACTATAACGTCCATATAAATTAGTGTTCGTAATATTTACACAGCAAGAATGGCACCGCGCGCGAGAATAAAAAAATTCACACTACGTTTTCTTGAAATTTGAGTGGAAAAGCGCATTCAAGTAAATAAAATTCCTAAAAATGCATTTCATACTTTTCTTAGACTTGGGAGGCCAAAAGGAGTGATATAACATCTTCATATATATGATGCGTTTTATGCGTAGTTTCGTAGCGTAGTGAAAAAAGTCGAATAGCATTATGGAAAAGTAAGACATTCATTGCAAACTCTTTTAGTATACTTTTATGTGTTAATTGTGATTGTTGTTGTTTTTAATTTAAATTATTATTCTCTCCTTTTTGTAATTCTTCTTTAAGCTGAGAAGGTTTTGTATAACCGTAAACCTTATCCGATCGGTTCTCTCACGGTGGATTGTTATTAATAATAATACCTCTTTACATTGACGGATTTTGTCCAAAATTTTCTATAGATCTAAAATTTTAATACTATGACCACGTGCTAATTTCCATTAATCTAGCTTATGTTTTGAATTAACTTTTTCACATTTACACGGGTAGACAAATAGACAGTTTTTCCGTTGACGGGTCTGGCCCAAAATTTGCAACAGATATATAATTATAGTTTATAGACAACATACCAAATTTCATCCAACTTGTTCATTGCATTTTCGAACTATCATGTGAACAAACAGACCGAAACAGAAACATGATTCCAAAAGCCCCTTTCTTTCAGACTATATTTAAAAGACTGTTTTGAATTTCTTCTTTGTGAATAAATGGGTATTTTTTGCAATTTCTTCCGGAATAGGTTCAGGCCTTAGAGGAAAATTCAAATTTAGACCTTAAAGTCGATTTTCCTCGACACAAAACCTGTTTTATTTTTGAATCTGCATGGATGAAGGCCTCTGATGACATCATCACCAGATTCTTCTTCCGTCTCATTCTTTTTCATTTGCTTTTTGTTAATATTATTGTATTTTTACCTCTATCACGATTAAAACTTCCCTTAATTTGTATTTTTATCTTTATAATTCCACAAGTATTTTTTCGGACCCAGGGAGGTCTAAAACATTGATATTTATTAAAATCTCGAAGTCGAATCTTTTAACGATTTCGATACATTCACTACACTTCGCATGCTCGAATTAAGAAAACTTAAAAACTTAACGCTGAAACGAACGCTTTTGTGAAAACGAATACTTAAATGCTGTATGACAGTATCTAATTCTCGATAGTCCTGTTTTTGGGAAATACCCTTGCGTTTCCGACAAACAAGTAGTAATATAATTCAAGAACCTAAATGAAATTAAATATTACTGTCCCCTAATTTCCAATTCTTTTAAATCCCAATTGCTCATTAGCCTCATTATGCGCTCCCAAAACATCATTTTATACATTGATTATTAGAACATTGAAGTTGGCTTGTTAAACAATACTTAACTTTGAAATAAGTGGTTAAGGTCCATAGAAATCAACATTCGACACCATTTCACAAATGTCCCAGTCGCTGAAACTGTTCTGTGTAATGAGGCAGGGGAATTGAAGGAGAGGTATGGATTATTGAACATGATGAAACTCTATAAGGCTACTGCAGATGCAAGACTGTCTGAAGTCGTGAGACAGTTTAGTATGAGTCATAGTCTCCTAATTTACGGAACAGTTTATCAGAGGAACCTTTAGAAAACTTGACATTTTCAAGCAATCAGTCGAGGCATCGGATAATCAGTCTGGCAGACGAGACATAGGAGATAAGTTGTGGCTATCTGGTAGTTTATTATATTCTTCAATAAATTATTTTAAGTAGGTTTCATATGGCCATTCATTATACAGGGTGGTCGTAAATTATTGGAACCATTTCAAAAATTAATTTAAAAAACTAATAATGTTACAACTACAGTATTTTTTCAAAATGAGAGCGCCTTTTAAAAGTTTTCTTTCAGATAGTTAACGTGGCGTTACGGCGGTCTATATGGTCGTAAATTATTGAACATCTCCCATTTTTGAGAGTCATTATCTGCGAAACTATTAAAACTAGAAGAAAAATAAAAGTATGTATTTATAGGGAATGTTTCGCTCTTTAATTTGTTAAATCAATTGTAGTTCGAAAACGGAATAGTTTTCGAGATATTCAAGAAAAACTAAAATTGGAAACCAGAAAACGCGCATCAGCTTTTGCTGATCGGTAGCCATTGCGTATGGAAATCTCTTGCTGTAGCAAATTTAAAACGCCGTATTGGTACGCCACCTATCTGAAAAAAATCTTTTTTATTTGCTCTCTCTCATTTAAGGGAAAAAAACCGCAGTTATATCACTATTAGTTTTTTTTAAATTAATTTTTGAAATGGGCCCAATAATTTATGACCACCCTGTACTATTGTACATTTAACGAACAAAGGAATACCCAAAATGGAACTGAAATCGTTAATTAATGTAATCGAGTTTTATTAAGGTTTATTGTTGATTATTGATATGCATACTTCGCTTAGAGTCCATAGGGACATTAAACGACAACAATTCACTGTGTTGTCATTTAATTGAATTATTTTTATAACGGTTTTATTTAACCGAATCTGTAAGGTGTGCCGAGATGAAAAGGAGACCTTAGCTGTATCGGCGTTGTATCAAATACCAGTGAGTTAATGTGCTAGCTGATAGATGGCGTGGTGGCATTTCCAGTTGCCCCTGCGTAGTTAACGGCTTCGTATCAGTATCCTCATTTCTGGAGATCTGTTTTCGCAGTTCGTTGCATAATGGATTCCTCCAGATCAGCACAAAGAGCAGTTATCCAATTTCTTCGCTCAGAAGGGGAGCATGCTTCACAAATTTATCGCAGGATGAAAGAGATGTACGGAGAGCAGTGTCTCGCACGTTGCACCATCCGGTTGTGTCAGCGTTATGAGGCGGGACTCGCAAAATCAAGGACTTGCCACGCCCTGGGCTGGAGCACGTTGTGACCAACAACGATTTTGGCTGTGGATGAACTCATACAGCAAAGGAACGGCGCATCACATAATCCACAAAAAGCTTGGTTATGGCAAAGTTTGTGCCCAATGGGTTCCCAAGCATCTGCCAGAGAATCAGAAGACGGCGAGAATGGGTGTTTGCATGGCCCAAGAGTTCCCACACTGAAGCCATCCACTCCCTTCCTACGCTCTGGGATCAGTGTATCAATGTCAATGGCGATTATTTATAGTTGTACTGTTCTACATGAACTCCAATTAGAATATTGTTATTAAAATTTATTTACATATAACTGTAGTCTCCTTTTCATTTGGGCACACCTTATATATTATTTTCAAATGTTAACATTTAAATGCTCAAATGGAAATGAAAACCTTGTTTAGATTATCTCCAATAGCAATAAATGCGAATGTGTGTATGCCTGTTGGTGCCCTACAGATTAGACCCTTTGACCTCGCAGGTATACATAGAGGTTAAGATTATATACAGAGGTTAATAAGGGTGGGTTTATATAAGAGGTTATCTTGGATGTTTTTTTTTTCAAAATTTTAATTCAGGTTTTGATTAATTAAAAAAATTAATGCTGATGTTTGCCAGTAAGAAATTCAGAGCTACTATTACACTAAAATTATTTTTGCAGCATCTTAAAATTTAGAAAGTTATCTCTTTAGTAAGAGTTTAACTCTTTAGTTTCTCTAAATTTAATAATTATTTAAATAAACTTTAATTTTTACATCTGTATATACTAATTATCCTTTTCTTATTGTAATAAAATTCGCAATTCCGTAGTTTAATCAAAATTTTAATCGCATTTCTTTTACATTGATAAATCTCTGGAAAAAAGTAACTAATTTAGTCTTTGGACCTTAACTGCAAATTTTAGTTTTAGATTAACCCTCTCACACCAAGCGAGGCGGTCCCGGGCGGTCTAAAAATTTCCGCCTAACAGCGACGAAGGCTAATGGCTTCTTTTGAGGGGAGGTGAGGTTCTGAGATCGCTTAGGAGATAAGCGAGGTAGGGGGTCCAATTATCCTTACCAACCACAGCTCATTTATCTGCGCCTTAAGGGAAGGTTATAGCAGAGGTTGGTGTGGTGGGATAAATGACCACCCAGGCTGGGAGAGTCCAATTCATGTCGCTTTCTCTCCAAATTTCCAGGTTTCAAAGGGGCTTGAAGAAAAATGTCGCTTCGGGATTAAAGAGTTAACTTTGCAATATGAATGTATATGCTGTAAAAGATCCAGATTTTTTCAAAAAGTGTATTTTACAATTAAAAACAAATTTGCGTTATTTGTTTTAACTGAGTAGCTTCGGTTTGAGTTTTAAACTTTTTTTTTATTTTTTAAATTTTCTTATTGATATTACGTTATCTTTTTCATATACGTCTCTTGTGTAGGGAAAGATGGAAATGCTTTTATTGGAGATGTGTCACAAAGTTATTTTACATAATAAAAAACGAATCAAAACACTGCAATTTTATAATATAAATAGAAGATAATATAGCATTTCTTATTTTATTTATATTATTTTTGCAGACTTTTATTGAACTTGATTTGTTTCAAGTTTGTAAAGATGGAATTTTGCAATCGATTTTACAGACATTTCCTATTGTGGTAGATTTTTTAAATTTTGTACATTTTATTGACATCAGGTGAAGATTATTATATTCGCACTCACAGAATATTAGACTTACTCAAAATTTAATTTAGATTCTAATTTCAGTTCCAAACAACAAATCTACAATTATTGAACATTATAACACTTCTGCAATATTTTGTCTGACACATCTTTATTTTCATTTCAAATATAAATTTTTTAAAAATGACAGACTATTTTCCAACTACTCTAAATATTTGCTTAGAAGCTCCCGTAGCGGAAGATTATATCCACAAATCGTAAATTTTAATACAAAATGATGAATAAAACATTGCTCACAACACAAGGAGGAAATGATATTCAGCAACACGTACAGGCAATTCGAAGTATAAACTTTATACATAATATATATTCAAAATTTGCGAAATAAACTGGGAAAAAACCTGCGACAGGAATGGACACCGAAAGCGGACCTAAACTTCGTGAAGCAAGTCATAATGCATGTCAAAGCCATAACGGTCTCGGTCATTCATGACAAAATATTTTTAGTAAAGTTCAGCGAACCGTTTCTATGGAACGCACAGCTAAAAGCAGAGTATATTTTTAAGCTGTTCTCGTGTCGTTTCTAAAAACTGATCGTTAAACTTCTGAACCTTTTTCTTTGCCCTGTTTATTTGCAAGCTGAAAGTTATTTTCGGATTGTAAAGTATTCTTTGTTGAAATTTTTGAATCCAAACGTGAGAAGGGGCCCAAAAGGTGGAATGAAATTTTATGGAGAGGAAGTAAAAAACCTTGTTCTGCGTTTATGTGTTAGGTGCAGGGACTTTAAGTGTTTTTCAGTTTTTTAAAAAATTGTTTTAAAAATATTTAAAATAATGTTACATTTTAAAATAAACGACTAAGATATTTGTGAAATAATTAATTATATCGATGTTAAAGATAAAAGAATAAAGTATAATTATAAATAAAAATTTAAGGTCGAAAAAGTTAAAAATGCAATAAATGTGAAGCGACATTTCTGCAGAATTATTTTCTAAGAATTTATCTAAATAAAGTATAGATCTTTTTAGGGAATGAAAATAAAAAATACAGCAAACCGCCTGAAAATTGTTGAAAAGGAGAAAAATCATTTGTACTTACAACTATTTCTGATTTTCTCGTATTAAATGTGTCAAACAGTAACTTAATTTAGGGATCCTTTGAGCAAATTGCGGTGACATCACTGTCATAGTTACGCTTGATTAATATGGTTCCGTTTCGAAGTTATATCAGGCATATTATTTGTAGGGGAACCTCAAATTTTCGAACAGTGGTCCAACAGAGGACAACACCTTTAACAGCATTCCCTCTTCAAATTTCACACCATACCAATGGGAGAACATTTGGTCCTGACGGATTTTACGTATTCCAGGCCGGCTTACAGGACGAATCTTCAGTGGAATCGGATCTCGAACTCATGACTCTCCGGAGTGCCATAAAATTCTTCCAGTAAACCATCATTGAACGTGTTGAGAAGTTCGAGTCACGAGCGCTCCACTCCACACCAGTTCGGCCTCTCCCTGAAAAGTCTATCGTCAATGCGAAAAACTCATGGAGCGGCGTAGTCGAAAGTTTGGATTTCGCCAGTTCGGCCTCTCCCTGAAAAGTCTGTCGTCAATGCGAAAAACTCATGGAGCGGCGTGGTCGAAAGTTTGGATTTCCACCCAGTTTGAATAGCCAACCGCTCCATTTGGATTGCCGGGCCATAAATGCTGAAATGCAACTGGTGTAGATCCGTGGGGGAAGGGGGAGGCTCTCTCGGTCTAGACAAAATCAGAGCAAGTGAGGTCAGGGAGAAGAAAGTGCAGTAGGAGACCGGAGTAAGCCATAGCGGATGGGTTTGCGGTTTGCGTAGAGCGGCCGTGAATAACCTACTTAAATGGATAGGCTGAAAAGTGGAATGGTGTGGCGTGACACAACGTCATTTGCGTGGAATGGAGTGATCGTGAATGACGGGCTTTAGATGGCGTGACACGTGTGGTTATGCTTGTCATTTGAATGTGATGTGACGTGAATTGTCTCCATTCGTTCCGCTAAAAATAATAAAAACTTTACCAGATGAAAATATTATCTATGGCATATATAACGGATTATAAGAAGAGAATCACAATCATAAACTGCTAACAAAAGAATAGCCATTACATAAATACATATGCTTGCCAGGAAGCCATAGGCTTTAACTAATGACAAAAGCAATGCTGCGTATAAGATTTTGTTATTATAATTTTTCTGAAAACAAGAAATGTTACGCTTCGATTACATAACACTTTAACTGAAGACAAAAATTTAAAAAAAACCTTATGGTTAGGTATAATTTAGCGATTTTTTCTGTTAACAACTGTTATTTAAAACGGCAATCTTGTTACGTTTATTTGTCCCTTTAGATAGTCGCTCTATATTTTGTTTGTGATTATTTTTAATTATATTATTTTCATAGTTAGATTCTGATAACAATAAGATATTAGTACTTTTTTCGGAGATTAAACTGAATTTTAAAATGTAATTTTTTTATATGTATTTCGATGTGCTTATGCTGCAAAGAATCTGTTTTATCACACAAGTTATAGTTATTTATAAGAGTTTTATATATTTTATGCATATTCAGAGAGAGAGAAAGAGAGATTCTCAACAATCACTGTGGTTCCTAGAGTCTCATCATTTTTTAAAAATTTGAATTGGTAAATATTTTTTACTATTGGATAATTATACTCTTGTAGAAAAACAAGAAAGTATGAGATCTCCTTCGTGAGACTAATAACATAAAACAGAGGCAATCTGATTTTTAAAATCAAGATTTTGTGCAGAACAGATAGTAATTCATAGCGTTGATTTATTTATGTTTCTTAAACGCTTTAACTAAGTTCGAAATGTTTTATGCTTGTATGTATGTAAGGTTGGAATTTTGTGATCGATTTTTCACTCACTTCTTAATGCACTAGAGTTCTGAAATTTTATATATTTATTGGGTCTTGATGTCAATGAAATATTTTAATAATTTTAGAGCACTCAATTATCAATTTTAAAAAAATCGCAAAATTACGTTTGTACTCGCTAGGTTTCAGTGGCGCCATCTATAGTATTTTTGAGAACTAAAATACTTTACACAGTAAGTTAAATGTTTCAATAAAAATGAAAATAAGTATATCCTATTATAGGAAAAATATTATTTCAATAAAATAATTGTTGGAATTAGTTCATGAAAAGTTGAAACAAAAATCCCAAAATATTTATAATGCTGAATTATGGCATAAATTAAAGACTATTAAAAACTAGAAAATAATTAATATAATTTTTAAAATAAATATAAAAAACTTTTAAAGAACACGCTTTTACCAATGCATTAAAAAAGAAAATAATAATTTTTCCTCAAAAATCTGGAGGTCAAAACAAAAATCGTAAAAGCGTGAGGCGCTGAAAACAATAGGAGAAATATATAAAACCACAATGATTATCATAAGAAACGAAATGTTACTAAACATTCATCATATAAAATATATTATAAATGTGATTACAATTCTAATTTACTTACAGCTTTTCTACCTGCGCCTCACGCTTTTCCAATTTTTGTTTTGAGCTCCAGATTTTTGAGAAAAAATTATTATTTTCTTTTTTAATGCATTGGTAAAAGCGTTGTTTTTAAAAGTTTTTTTTTATATTTATTACTTTTATAATCCTATTTTATTTTTATTAAATGTAAAAAAGATTTTTCACATGAAGTGTTGTATTTTTTAAGTAATAAATTACATTTTTGACATCGCAGAAAAGCAACTACGAAAGAATTTGAATCGGAAATTTTAAATCTTGATTAATTTTACTGTCGTTTCTGTAAATGTATTTTCAGAGAAAAAATATTTTATACAGTTTTTAGTATATAAGTTTAAAGAATAAAATTTATTATTTTATCTTAAGGAAAATAAGTTGAGCATTTAAGAAAGCATCACATTTTTTGAAAAATATTTTTTTTTCCAAGTCGCATTGGATTACTCATGTTATTGAACTCAAATAGTTCATGCATCGCTCTTTCAAACAAAAACGTTGAATAGAAATGCTTTAAGCAAGGAAAAATTGGAGGCATAGCCATTAAAACTGAACGAAAACTTGGAATCTAAAATGGAGTTTCTTTTATTTTCCCCCTGAATTTCATGGAAATTTGAATTTCAGATTGTAGTAGATTATTTAACCATTTGTTATGAAAACATTGAACTAAGCTAGTTTTAAGACTCTAAGAATAAAAATAAAAAACATAGGAGTTTTCGAATAATGTATGTTCTTAACATCCTGGCAGATAATGTTCTGAGTTTTATGTTTTATATTTCTTTTTGAATTTGTGAACAGCATTAAGTTTAATTTTAAAAGCAAAGTAAGAAAATAAATATTTTAAAATTATTAAATTTAAACGAATGAAATTATGAATCATATTTTAAAACTTTTTGTTGAAAAAGGGATTTCCTATTATTAAAAGAATTCTTTTTGAGAGTTTTTGCTGGAAAATATTCAAATCTATTAAATAATTTTTGGAATTTTTTTGAAAGATATTTAATTACGAAAAAGAAAATACAGAAGAAACAGAAGAAGTAAACAATAGTGATAACAATATACCCTTTGCGCGCAACGCAGCAGCATCCAGTGATTCATTAACAATATTGTCTAAAATCAACTAACAAATTAAGATACAATCAAACAAAAAAATCGTGCTTCAATAAAAATTAAAACACATTAAGATAAAACAAATAAAATAGAAAAAAAATGGAAGAGAACTCAAATGGCGAACTTTTTCAAAGTACCACTCGCCATCGGAGTTCCAATATGGATAAATTTTCTGGCAAGGGAATGATTTAATAGTCAAATAATATTCCCCCTGTAGCCTGAATTTATCCAATAATTGAAATGATGCAGGACAAATCCTTTCTTAAATAAGAAAAACATCATAAAGTTTTTTTAACAAATCCAATAGAGAGAAAAAAAAGAAAGTAAAATTAACATTACCTTCTGCCAAAAATACCAGTAAGAGCAACGCCATCGAAACATACCAGAAACAAAGAATATTAAGTCTAGAAGCTAGCAAACCTAGCTCCATCTATTGAGAGAAATTTGAATCAAATTAACAGAAATCTGAAGCTTTTTTAGTTAAGTTATTAAATTTAAAGAAATAACTTGTGTAATAATTATTATTTAAATTATCAAAAGCTGTGACGAAAGTTCAATGGTTATTAAAAACATTTTTTATTCTGTTAATTTGAAAATAAATGGTGTTTTTTAATATTTCATTGTTAAGGTTAGTTTGAAAGTCACAAAGTGTAATAGCTTTGAAATTAAAGTCTTTTCTTTTATCATGCCAATAGAGACACCTGAATCCAAAATTTTAATTACCAAATCCACAAAATTGCATTTGTTAATTTCATTATTGGTTTTGTTTAATTTAAGCTATTCTGGATAGAAATTAAATATAGATTCAAAAGCATTAAAAGTAAACACAATCAGGTCATCAATGAAACGATAACCGTAAATAAGTTAATTCTTAATAAGTTCTCTCTCGAATGAATGAAGAAATATATTAAGAATGAACTTACTTACGGTTATCGTTTCATTGATGACCTGATTGTGTATAATTTTAATGATTTCGAATCTATATTTAATTGCTATCCAGAAAAGTTTAAATTAAACAAAACCAATAATGAAATTAACAAATGCAATATTCTGGATTCAGGTGTCTCTATTGGTTTTTATGATAAAAGAAAAGACTTTAATTTCAAAACTTTGTGACTTTCAAACTAATCGAACAATAATAGATGGAACGGATGGTAGAATTGATATTTAAAAAATCAACTAGCGATTTTGGAGCACAGCTTCATTCTTTTGCAGATTTTCTGAATTTTGGTTTATTATTATTAAAATATTAAAAAACACGTTTATTCTCAAATTAATAGAATAAAAAATATTTGTAATAACCATTCAACTTTCGTCATAGATTTTGATAATTTAAATAATAATTTAAAAGATAACGGCTACCCAAGTAACTTACCTAAAAAAAGATTAAAGAGCTTAAAAATTTCTGTTAATTTGGTTCGAATTTCTCTCAATAGATGGAGCTGAATTTGCTAGCTTCTAGACTTAATATCCTTTGTTTCTGGTATGTTTCGATGGCGTTGCTCTTAGTGGTATTTTTGGCAGGAGTTAATGTTAATTTTACTTTCTTTTTTTCTCTTATTGGATTTGTCAAAAAAGACTTTATGAAGTGTTTCTTATTTAAGAAAGGTTTTTTTCCTGCATCATTTCAATTATTGGATAAATTCAGGCTACAGAGAGAATATTATTTGACTATTAAGTCATTCCCTTGCCAGAAAATTTATCCATATTAGAACTCCGATGGCGAGTGGCACTTTGAAAAAGTTCGCCATTCGAGTTCTCTTTCATTTTTTCCATTTTATTTGTTTTATCTTAAAGCGTTTTAATTTTTATTGAAGAATGATTTTTGTTGTTTGATTGTATCTTAATTTGTTAGTTGATTTTAGACAATATTGTTAATGAAATCACTGGATGCTGCTGCGTTGCGCGCAAAAGGTATATTGTTATCACTATTGTCTACTTCTTCTGTTTCTAATGTATTTTCTTTTTTGTAATTAAATATCTTTCTTTTGTATTTTATTGCAAGTTGCTGCATTTTTGGGCCATTCTGTTTAATGCAAAGTTTAATTTTTAATATCTCTTGTTAAATTATTTCACTTGCACTTGTTTACTTTGAAAGGAAAGGTCTCCACCGCATGATTTTAAAATCTATATATAATTGTGAAAGGAAGTTTTGTAACTTCATTTGTTTGGTGAGATATGTCGCGAGCAGCATTCTTCATCGAACTACGAAAATTCGTGGTTTTCTTGCAGTTAGGATCGAGATGGCTATCTCACGACAGAAAGTGTTCTGTGTTATTGTATAAGGAGCGCGAAATGAAAGTGGTATACATAGGCGGTACACCACCTAGAAGAACTTTGAGATTTGTTTGGTAGATGTTTGTGTATGCCAGAATAGAAGTCAGAATAATCAGAAATAAAATAGTTTGCGGCGATGTGCCGTTGAGTGAAACAGAAGCGGCAAAACAAGTAACGCCGTTCTATAGATTCTACTTCTAACTTCTCCCGACAAAAATCGGATTACTGCGCGTTGGGCTTGTTTAGAAGAAAAATTTCCTAGATTGTCCAAAAGTTTCCTAAAATATTATGAAATGGAATCAACAAGTGTTCGTTCGAAACCAGAGCAAACCAACTCGAGAAGCCTGGTGGTAACTACAAATTTCTCTACCGACGGTGTTGAAAGTATTCAGAGGGCGATTGCGTTTCAAATCATACAAGTTACAGCTGGTACAGGATGGGACAGAAACAATTAGATGATAAATAACCAGAAAATGAACTCATTAATTGAAAACTAAATAATAACTAGCTAAATAATTAAAAAACATGAAAAAGCATTTCATTTTCAAGTCACTTTTTGAAGGTAACATCTTGGCTAGGTGATGATCTAGACTTTGCTTTTTATTGAATCTCATGGGGATATATCTATACCATATATCTTGGCGCAGCATGGCCAGTGCTGTCTCTTGTACCATAAAAAGTCAAACTCCAATCCAATCCTTGAACGTAACATCACTCAGATGAACTGAATTCGCTGAGGTTTGTGCCACATTGCGTAAATTTTCCGGTGTTCTCACAATTCGAGTGCAGCCAGGAGCCTTCTTGTGCCAATAGAAGACATAGATTTAAATTGTGTGATCTATAGTTCCATGTTTTTTGGTATGTCGTATCTTTTCATCCTTCTCATTCCATCCAACGTCAAAATGTCATTGAAAAATTCGGCTAAAGTTTCGTTACAGTAAAGAAATCTTTGTTTTCGAAGAACGCTACCACAGTAAAATCTCGCTGTTTTTTCGACCAAAACTGCATGATGACCAAAAGCTTTAAACTGATTTACTCATAAATGTGGGTTTCACCGCGTCACCTATAAAATTTTAATTTTTTTCAAGCTCCGAACCGTAACACTGGGCATGCTGCAAAAATCGAGGAACAAGTTTGGATACCGAACTGATATTATTCTGGTTTCTCATGAAGGTGACATTGAGCATTTATGAGTTTATGGCATTTATAACTTCAAAAGGTTGCCTTTGAAGTCATTTGTCAACTAAGGTAGTGATTTTTTTTCGTTTTATAATCATAACTTTTCAAATATGTTTTTTCTTTTGATAATTAATAAATTTTCTTAATAATTTTCAAGTTGTATCTAATATTTCTCCTAATTTTATAAAATAAGAACTGCAGTTTTGAATTTCTAAATATATGGTACCAACCAGAAGAACTAGAGTAAAGAAATTATGCGTAACTTGTTTAAATATATATAAGAAAATAATCCGCAACGATCTATCTGAGAATTTCATGTACCAATCGAAGTTGTGCAAACCTCTTTTGCTGGCTAAGATAGCGTTTAGAATTTTCAAAGCAATTGATGTCTTGAGACGAAGAATGGCTGCATGTTATTTTTTAAATGAAGGTGAAAGGAACTTGGATGATCCTGACTTCTGGAAGTATTATTGGTAAGATTTTGGAAGAGACAATGAATTTCCGTAAACGTCAATTTGATAGCTGATTTGTCATGACTTCGGACAGTTTCTTATTTAATGGCGTGAAGAATCTTGCATTTGTTCCTGGAAAATGAATTCGGAGACATTATATTACAATTCTTTGCCTTTCTAACTCACCTGGCAGGGAAAAGATGGATCTAACAGCAAACTAATGATTCTATCCATGCAACTCATACACTGTAAAAAAAATCCCGTAAAATTTACGGTTTTAAACTGGCAGCTGGGTTGGTTGTGCAAAACCGTAAAAGTTACGAAGTAAATCCGTAGGCACAACGGTTTTTTACCATACAGGAACAAGTTTCTCCCGTAAAAGTTACGAAGTAAATCCGTAGTCACAACGGTTTTTTACCGTATGAAATTAAGTTTTCTCCGTAAAAATTAAGTCATCGAAGTAAGTGACGTCATCGACTGAGTTGAGTTGTTTTTCTCCTTCTGTTCGAGTTGAAATGTGCTGATGTGTATTATCAATTAGGAATATTAATTAATCAAGGCTTAATTATTAATTTCAATTAATATAATTCTTAATTGAACTTACTTGGACGATTTCGATGCAAGATGGTGACAAAACTTCTAACTCCTCCGAGCCGGGGATCGAAACCGCGTTCATAGAAATAAAAGGCAACCGCTCTAACCACTAGACCACCGGAGACTTCATAAAATGAGGTAAAAATAATCTATTTGAGTTTTAAAGTCACTATAGCTCTAGTGGCGCCACCTAGTGGTGTAAAAATCAACTATTGACAACAGGTTGCTGCAACATGTGTAACCAATAGCGGAGATGGAACTCTATTAAAAACATGAAATGAATGAAATAAAATTACATTCAAGAAAAGGGAAAGTTATCATACGGAAAGCAATACCGTATGACGAAAAATAGAATTTGAACTGACGGTTTTAAACCGTTTATGGCTGGAGCGGAAAACGGTGAAAAACCGTTTTGTCAACAAAACAGCTTTAAACCGTCAAATATACGGAAGAAGTCCGGGAAAAAAACGGATATTTTTTACAGTGTAATACAAAACTCTGGTTCCAGATTAATAATTAACTAATAATATTGAAATCCTTTTGAGAACGCGTGAGGCATTTTTTCTTTTGCCGTACTGAGATATTATATTGAAAATAAATGGTACGAAACCAGTCCGGAGTTGAGTAAAAAATTCATACTGTCCGTGAAAGTTTCGTTAGCTGAAGTTATTATAACCAAAAGTGAGTCTAGAAGATACTAAATATTTATTTCTGCATTATTACAATGTTGAAGTTTTTACATAGACCTAAGTAGTAATTTTTTAAAAGTTGTCTTATTTTCGTAATAAATCACTCACAAATACATTAAAAAAACTTTTTTGTCTGTATTTTAAATTTGTGATGATAGCCGAGGTGATCTAGTGGTAAGAACTCAGTTTTGGGGCTGGAGAGTTCCAGATACGAAACACTATTCCACTAAAGATTTGCCGTGTATTTGGTCCAGGCATACACTAAATGTGATGTCTTGGGTCAAACGTCCTCCCGTTGGTGCGGTGCGGAAGTTTGGAAAGGGAGTGGTTGCCAGCTGAGGTGTTGTCCTCGTTATCTGATAGCAATTCAAAATTACGATATCCGTCCCAAAATAGCCCTCGTGTTGCTTCAAAACGGAATGTTATTATAGCTAAACTAAATTAAGCGAAAACAAGTGCGTGGTAAATATTAAAACACAATTTATATCTTCTTTTTAAAAAATAATCAATAATATTAAGATTTTTTTTTTGCTTTGGGGGAAACGAGCATGCAAAAAAAATAATAATTAAATAAATAAAGGAGATTCAAACCTCTAGACCAGGTATGGGCAATTTAATTCCATGCGAGTGGCATCACATGGAAGGGAATTTGCGAAAAAATTGATTTCAAGAGTCTACAATATTGATAATAATGAAACATAAATTAAAGATGAAAAGGTAGAAAATAATTAAAACAAAAATAAAATTACTAGTTTTGAGTACACTTTTAAAAGTGTGTTTGAAAACGATCCTTTTTAACAATTTATTTAACCTCTTGTAGCGAATGAAGACATAGCAACGAATGAAGTTATTTAAAGTTAAATAAAAGTATTATTTCGATAAATTAAGTATTATTTCGATAAATTAAGTATTATT
>BGPR01001655.1:0-30273 GCA_013235015.1 Araneus ventricosus | reverse complement strand
TAATGAATCTTCAGCCTATCGTCGCATATCCTTAAAAATGAATGAAACATGACAATTTTTCATTCTGAGTGTCTTCGTTCATCCCTTTCTTCATTCAGAAGATCTTTCTTTGGTTCTCAGCCAAATCAAGCCCTGCGCTTTCGATTAGTTTGGAGTTCACTTTTCTGTGAAATGTTATATGAGAAGCGGAGCGGAATGAATGCACTAAGGAAAATGGAAAAGAACACGAATGATTTGACTTCATTTCTTATTTTCAATTACACAACTGCTTTCCGATACATCACTGTCAAAAGCACTTCCCCCTCAGCAATGGACATATATCGAATTTTTCACTCGTCTCGCGCCACAATACAACTTATACAAAGGGAGAAAGAAAAGAGTCCGCTGAAAAATGAAATCATTTTCGCATTTATTCCACAGAATTCGTTATTAGTTTCATTAGGAACATTTCTTAAGAAGATATCGATTTATCTCTTCCTGAGAAAGCATCTCGAGAAACGGAGGAAATTTAATTCACTCGGTGTTTCGATGCGAAGCAAAAGTGGTTATTTTAGAATGAATAATAGCTGTGTTTTAGGGT
This sequence comes from Araneus ventricosus, assembly GCA_013235015.1. NCBI lineage: Eukaryota > Metazoa > Arthropoda > Arachnida > Araneae > Araneidae > Araneus > Araneus ventricosus. Next base: position 29,693 of record BGPR01001655.1, on the reverse strand, counting down.
TGGATCCTATCTTTAATAGTCTTTGAACGAGAATATACGTTTCAATGATAGCTATTAGGTAAAATTGAAATAGGAACACTATTGTTTTAGATTTTTGAATTTTGAAGAGTTTTTAAAGTAATTACAGGGTGACTTAAAACTCATGGGCAAAACCTTACAAATTGGTACAATACACCAGTGGCATAGCTAATGTAGTGGCGTCCTGTTATTAATATGATTTGCCAGGAGCTTGTGTGACAGGCTCCTAGGGCATGACATTTCTTCCATCGCCTGATAGTATTTGGCTTTAAAAAGTGACATTAAGGCACTAACGTTTCTTAACCATGACCAGTGACGTAGCGAGGTAAAGTGGCGCCAGGAGAATAATGAGTGTTTTTTTTTTATCCCAGTTGTCATTAATGGCTTAGAAAGCATAAATGGTGCCAAGAGAATGGTGTTATTTTTATACCCCTCATCATATTTTTACTTTCTCGTATATGAAAAGAAAGTATTGTAATCGTCAAAAAATTCGAACTCGAGATTTTGACGAATCTCCACGTTTTAGACATCACTGAGTCCGAAAAACACAATTTTGGAATCATGTCTGTCTGTGTATCTGTGAGCACGATAACTCGAAAACTATTAGAGCTACGGAATTAGAGCACATAAATTTGGTATGTGTGTTTAAACATAATTTGTAGGTTTCTGTCAAATTTTGGACAAAATGCGTCAACGGGAAGTCTGTCCATCTGTATGTCCGAAGTCATGTGAACACTATAACTCAAAAACTTGAATATCTAGATGGATAAAATTTGATACACAGTTTTATCGTCATGAATGTAGGTCCGTATAAAATTTTGGGCCAAATCCGTCAAAGGGTGTCTGTCGGTCTGTATAATTTACTATTGAAACCAATCCGTTATCTCCACGCGGATGCGTACGGGGAGCAATCTTCTGTGCACGCTAAAGGAGCGAATTACGTCAGTTTGTCCTTGAGACGGAAGCAAATCTAGCAGTGTGCGATTCTTTACCTAGATATTTTTCAATCACTATAATGAAAAACCTTCTGATAGTCATTGGATTCTGGATAACAATAGGTTCGAATTTTTTTAGCCACGCGGGGGAAGGAGAAACGGCACCTTTCTGGGGGAGTATACGAGAATGTTTAGGAGAGAACACTCCCGCTGGATTTCTTTAAAAAGTGACGTAAAGGCAGTAATAATTTGACTTCACGGCGTCCTCTAAGACTGGTGCCCGGGGCAACTAACCCTGTTGCCCCCCAGCCGTTCCGCCACTGGAATGCATTTCAGCAAATAGATTTTGAATAGGAGTAGTGGTATTCTGACAACTTATCCTCAATGCTGGCTCTGTTACAGGAACAGAATGCTTTCTTAGAAGCGGTTCCCTTTAGCGGTGCCTTATGGTCCAGATATGATATGGTGTACACGCTAGGTGTGTCTGCAACAGAATTATAGGAATCTTTTCTAGAAGATTTTGGGACCCTAAACAGGTTGCTGTACAGTAAACTTTCTTTGATGATCCTCACTGAGAGACTCTTACGACATGGTGGTCCAGTGGACATTCAGCATCCCGACTCACTGCATTGAGCTTTCCCTCAAATGAGCCAACACTTGGGAACTTTTATTAGTATAACTGTATATAAGATGTAATAAAATATTTAATCTAGAATTAATTAGCAGGGCGTATTTATGATAAAAATTCACCATGAATACGCTACAGAATACACAGGTGCAAGTGGCCAGTTTTTCTGTGTATTTTTTATGCTTCAGACTCAACAGTGCACTTGAACCTGCATATTCCTACAAGAAAAAAAATGTAGTGTAGGGGAAAGTGGGTTAAAATCGGGTAGATAAGGTTCGAAGGGCTGCTTTAGATAAAATATTCGACAGAAAGCTTATCAAGTTTCATAAAAATATTCATTAAGTATCAGAATACAATATATCTGTCCAGAAAACTCGCAGTGTCGTTACTTTTTTATCAATGATTTTTTTTACATAAAAAAAGTCAAAGTGGGTAAAAAGTCATGAGGGGTAAAACCTGGCACACAAGTTTACGTTATGGACAAGTAGGAAAACTCGATTTTCAGTGGAAAAGTTGCCGTTATTTTTATTTTATATGACAATTTAAGAATATTATTACGAAATTCACCTGTAAAGCAGTTGTCTTCTTCCTCCGCGCCACTGCAACTTTCGTGGGCACAGCTAAGACAGTTTTTATAGATTAGATTAACCATTCTTCTTTATTTAAATTAGAAAATACATAATTAAAATATAAATAATCAACGTTTGACGTGTTTTCATCGTCTTAATCGGAGGAATCATCAGTACTGACTGTCCCGGTCTTACGCCACTTGCAGTACCCGATTTTATCCCGAGTGCAGAGGTTATAATAAACAAAATAGAACCGCGCAATTTTTGGAGTAAATCCTTATTGTTTGATAGGGTATAAATCCTTAGTAAACGTATAATAAGCTGGACTAAATATAATTTTTATAATTGTAATGATTTTTAAGTAAGGATAGTTTAAAATCAAAAGAACATTAGAGAGTTGACGTCTTAAAACAAATAAACCTTCACAAAAGCAGTGAATTCAACGGCTGCAACGCGTCACTATGACTTTTTCCTTTTTCTCGACTAGTAGAGTGTAATTCAGTATCTGTCTGCTAGAAAGAAGAATTAATATTGCTAGAATCGAGGGCACCCGTTTTTGCACCAGTCTTCCCTACTGTAAAATTTTACCTATGAGTTTTAATTAGTCGTGTATGTTTTAACCCCTTGGCCTACCAATTCATTTAACTTCCAATTCGATGACACACCCTATTTAGGACATTGTTTATTGTTATATTACTCCATATAAAAATGTAAAGCACAGCTGGGATTTTACCTAAATTACTACAAGTTAAGGAAGTGATTATTTGCAGGTACTGTACCTGCGAATAAAACGTTATTTGCAGGTACACTGTACCTACGTATAAAATATTATTTGCAGATATACTGTACCTACGTATAAAATATTATTTGCAGATATACTGTACATACGGATTACTTGCAGCTTTTGTCAAATTCAACATGCTTCTGTAGAAATTTTAAAATGCTCTTTTTGTACTTGAAATGTTCTTTCTGTGTTTATGAGATTATTAAAAGAAATATCAATGCTATTTTGTGAGAATCTTCAGTTTCTCATCGGAGACATGCGAAGTGTTTGCTTCACACTTAATTTGGTCTTGAGAGCTGATTTCTAATTCATTTGATTGAAATTGGTAAGGAAAATTTATTTACTGATTTTTTTCAGTCGTAAAACCTCATGGCAAATTATAGATAGAAAACAAATTTCCGATCCTAATGAGCTCCAAAGACCCGAAAAATGTCTTACGAAATTTTAAACTTCCCTTTGCAGTTGACAGAAACCTCAAAGTCAATAGTTTGAATCTGCTATAATCCCATTTACAAAATGCAAAATCTACATTGAAGAAAATCCAAAATTAGTCGTCGTTTAAAATTTTAACAGCGAGAAGCTAAAGAAAAGAAGTAAATGATCCCGTATCTTTTTCATGTCACGGCTGAGTGGCATGGTCGTAAAGCGCTCATCTACTAACCGAAAGGTTATGGGTTCGAATCTGGCAGTGAGTTGCGAGTAATTTTTGTACTAGCAAATACTTAAACTATCTGTTTAAGAATTTGAATTGTCACTAATTATTTATAAAAACCGATGTCTATAAATTTAATATTTTATTTGATGATTTTGCTCTTTTTTCTAAACCTTGTTAATTTTTAAGCATATTTTAAATAACTATATTCTTACTCCCTTTCTGCTACTCAATGATTGCATGTGATTTAAATTTAAAAATTTATGAATAATTGCTTCGAGGTCTCTTCATTCACTCCAATAGAAGAAAAATAATTCGAGCAGAATGTACGCTGCCTAATAAATAACGTCTTATCCAAAGATACAGTACCTTCTAATACCATTATCCAAAAATATGTGGAATTGGATAATAAACAGCATCTCTATACTTCAGTTTTTAACAATGGATTAAAAACAAACTATCAAATATTTGTAGAAATGAAGAAACGGTTTGAATGTATGCCCAGTAATGAGAAATAATGTTTAGAATTATATTTAAAGATCTTTTTAAAATTATTAAGATTAGAGAAAAAATTCACAACAACTCATTATTTATTCTTAAACAATATTAACATTTTATCCTCAGTTATTTTAACGTTTGAAACTAATTTCACTTGATCTGGTATAAAAGATCGAACCCGTACGATCGTGCGAGTTAGACTTTAGCTTATATTTCTGTTCCTGGTAGTTATATGCAGTAAATGATGGAAAAAATAATTTTTCTTGTTTCCAGAATCTCTATAGAACTATTTTTCTCATTGGATGGTAGATATTGTCCATTTTTGAGTTGTAGTTGGCGTTTAAAACATTGGCTAAAAAATACGTTCGGTCTTAAAGGGTTATCTAACCTAGTCTATGAGTCAAGAACTCAGGAAGAAAGCCAAAAGCACGTGTTCCTCAGGAGGAACCTCTCTCAAGTACTGACCACGCCCGATGCTACTTAATTAGAGTAATAGGACAAGAACAGGACGTTGGCGTACTGTACCTGCAAATAACGTTTTATCCGCAAGTATTGTACTTGCAAATAACGTTTCATCCGCAGGTATAGTACCTGCAAATAATGCTATCCATAATTTAAACTATGTACTTAATTAATAAGTATAAATGGGTATTCTGAATAATCAATCTTTATACAATTCTCTATAACTATTAAAAGATTCAAGTTTTAAAAATATCAATTTGTGGGAAAATCCTCACTGCTTAGTTTCAGTTAGAAAGTAATCAAAATTCAGCTGCTACAATGTTATTTTTTTTTAATCTTAAGGGAATTGAACTGAAATTTTTATTCTAGCTGCCCTAAATATCTAGTTTTCAAGCTACTAGAGAAAAATTATGCTATGTTTCGCAGTTAAAAATTATGGTACTTACGTATTAACGCCACCGAGGCTACAGATTTGGTGGTTTTTAAGTGCCGCCAAATTTGGCGGTTTTTGTACTTACGTATTAACGCCAATTTGTCGGTTTTTAAGTGGTGCCAATTTGGCGATTTTTAAGTGGCGCCAATTTGGCGGTTTTTGTAAACAAGATTGCTCTTTATTGGCGCATTACCGCCAATCTGTAGCCTCGGTGGCGTTAATACGTAAGTACCAAAATTAGTTTCTAAAAATACTCGCATTTCCTCGAATATTCAAAGTATTTACTTTTAATTTTAATATAATGACAATATGCTTCGAGAGCATATTGTCAAGTATTCTGTAAGTACCGCATATTTGGTTGAAAACTCTGCGCGTTGTAAGAAAAAAACATGAGCAAGTATTTGGGATTTTATTTTAAAAACCTGTATATCTTGTATAAACCTGTAAACCTGTTATCCCGAATATAAGTGCTATTTTTACGAAAATATAGATATGCATTGTGCATGGCAAACAAAATAATCATGAAAGTTGCAAATTATTATTGGCTTTCTGTGAAACGGGGTGAGCCAAAATAATTATCTTCTTCCTCAATTTCGGTACGGTCCCCTAAATGCCCTCGTGACCGAATCTTCATTGCAAAATGCGAGTTCAATTCTATTCTTTACATGGTTAAAGTTCAAGGGCAGTTCGTCCAGCCTTTCTGGAGAAATTTGAAAAAAAAATGTGCAAATCCGAAAGTGTCCGGATACTTTTAATCATGTAGTGTAAATACAGTATTATAATATATGCAATATTCTCATTTAATATGAAAGGTAATTCGTAATTGAATCGTTGATTGTAGTAACCTCATGAGTCAATAATATCAAAATGCTGGGAATCTTAGAAAAAAGTCGATTCATTGTTTATGTCAATGATTTAATTTTTTTACTTGATGGATTTTATATACATATAACGAGACTTTACATGACTTCTGCGATATCTTTACTCATTATCTAAATACCCCTTAACCCGTTACACTCCGAAACATAATAAGATGCATAATTATACACGCATGAGTGTAAGAATTGATTGAGCGCTTTAGGAAGCTGAAATATATATTGTTATTAATTTGTTTCAATTTTTAACAATTAATCTGTATGTTTTTGCTATTGTATGGTTTTTTATAATAAGCTCTCTCCAACAAGAATGTGTACAAAATGCATCATTCAGAATGTCGAGTCCGACATAAGAGTGTAAAGGGTTAAGAATGCAAAAGCAGCATGAACGCAATTTTGAAAAAAAAAATGACTCATTCACTTCTGCAGTCAATGTTCAATTGTCAACTGCTTTCATGCCTTTTCCACCTTAAAGAAGTCAATCACGTTAAAAAATGACGTAGCATCACAATCACATGACAGATTTAAAGCAGGACATTCAGGATCATTCCACTCCACGCAAATGGCGTAGTGGTCTCCAAACCATTCTATTTTTCAGGTCGTTCACGGGTCGCTCCAAGTAAACCACAATCCCATCACCTATGGGCATTCCAATACCTCTACTGCACCTACTTTTCTTCCCACCTTCAATTCTCGAATCCGCACCAGCTCCGATTTCCTCTAGAGTGGAGAAGAGTTTCCCTCCCTCCTCCACGCATCTACACCGGTCGCATTTCAGCCTTTATGACCCAGCAGTCCAAACGGATTTGAAGCGAAGTTGGATTTCCTAACTTTCGAGCACAACACGCCAATTCTCATCGGAATTTCACACTGACGACAGGTTTTGACGCGGTGCGACCGAATTTGAGCAGTGTGGAGTGAGCGTGAATATCCACTTTAAAAACGCCTATAATTCAACATCTATAACCAACATGAGTTTGGCGCAGCTTGGCCAATCTTGGCCCTTGTGCCATAAAAAACCAATCAATCAATCAACATCTAATTACAAGATGGTTTGCATTTTACAGTTACTTCACATCTTTTTATTCCTACAAGATACACAATAGATCACAAATTTTAATACGCAGGACACATTTGAAGTGCACCACGCAAACACGGAGTGGCTCCTTCTTTCCATATTCCTGATTCGAACAATCACTTCCAAAATTATCTCAGGATAAACATTTTTTACAGTCATTATGGAAAAAGAAACCCTAAAACTATCACTAACATGATTCATTTCTATAACATAAAGAAAATAACGGATTAAAATTTTAAGTATATCGCAATTAAGGAGGTCTTAAAAGTAATAACACTGAAATCAAGAAGCTGGAGACAACGCTCTCGCACGAATTTCATCAAAAATAATCCTAATCACTATCTCTCACACGATTCACGAAGAAGGTGATAAAGAAAAACTCACATAAAAGCGTAATTACTCTCTGTATTATCAGAGACAAGAAAATTAGCATCCCTATCAAGTCAGCCTCACGTTTTTTTAAGCCTCCTCCACCAATTTTCTTTATCAAGAGAAACCATAAAAACGTCAGCTTTCTTGCTAATCTCACGGTGCTTTTTTCTATTATTACTACATAGATTTACGACTTGACGTCCATTCATACTATATGTCCAAATACTGCACAAAGGGCCAGGACGGTCTGTGCAGGACAGAGGGAAAAGACTATCAGCTAAAAACGTCGTCCGTTCTCCTAATCCCCATAAAGAGAAAGTAAAACATTTTTATGGTCTTCCTTCGAGTATAAAACTCTGCAGCTCAATAAAAGGTACCTTCCCGTTTTCGACGAAAAGCCAGGAGGGGTGAGGATAAAAAGCGGTATCGACGTTTAAATATGGATACGAATCTGTCAAATCTAAGATGGAGGTTTCCCTTAGGTGCAATTCGGACCGATATCACTCAATGCCAAACTTTCCAATCCATCTCGAAAAGTGGGTTCTCTTATTTTGCGAGCAGATCGCCCAGCCTGCTTGCGAAGGGATGGAGATATTTATGAAAGTTTTTTATCGTTTAAAGCGCACAAAGAGAGATAGGGAACTTTTCCATTATATTCGAGATGTCATGTTTAAGTAGCGCTGGAAATTGGAAAAACTCTTTTCTCTTTTATTTGAGTCTTGAATCAGATGAGAAAAATATGTATAAATTCGAAACGGTTTGAATATATTTTCCCGAAATAAATGTAGTGTGCAGCATGTTTTGAATTTTATTTGAAACGCTATCATGTCCGCTTTAGCTTTGCTTTAACTTTGGACCAATTATGAATGAAAGCAAAAAGTCGTTGGAAAATTTATGAATAAATTTCAGCAATTAACCTCTTCCTTTTACTTTTTATACTTAGAGTCAGAAAGTCCAGAAATCATCATAAAATTCTATCTAAAGGGTTTGATAAATTTGGGCATTTCACAACGTGATTCCTAAATATATTTTTGGAATTTGAATTCCATTAAACTACGCCATATCTCATTTCACATAATTTCGAAAAAGCATTTTTGGAATTGGAACACCATTAAACAACGTTATGGCTCATCTTCCATGATCCCGAAAAAATATTTTTGAAATCTAACCACCATTGAACTTCGCTATGGCTCACGCTCTTACAACCTCATACCTTCCACTTTTCTTTTGATTAAGAATCTTACCACCGGGGTCGAAGGATAGTGAGTCCAAGACCCGAATATCCGTCGTATATGTTGGCTTAGTCAAAGCAAATTATTCCTTGTGAGAAAGCATCCTCAAGTTGGTAAATTGTGAAAGTTTGGAACTCCCTATTTTCGAAATTGGTGCAGTTCTCATCAGGTCAGTTCGATACAAAATTGAGGGGTACATCCATAACAGATCCTGAGTAACATCAATTGACGTTAAACTAATAAATAAAATTATATGATTTCAACAGAAGCTTATCATGTATATAGATGAAGGGCAGGAGTTTGGAGTACTACACAAAGTACCATTCTTGTCATCTGACCTTAGGTGAAAATTACATATTTCTCGAAAGTCCTTGCGCGGATTTTAACCCTTTTGACCAGACTTTTGCATGATTAAAATTTAACTATTAAAAGTATTTTAATTTAATGTTGACATACTAAAAGGAGTATACTATGAATTAAAAGTTTTTCGCTTTTTCCGTTTCTTGGAAATCTCCTGGGACAATATATCCCAATCGTAGAGTCGACTGGGACTATTCTAGTAAAACATCTGTAAAACTCTCTTTCCTGCCATAAGATTAGCATGTCAGAAAAACAACTATACAACTTCGTAACATTAATCTTGTAGTAATTTGATCACTGATGGGATATATTGTCCCACTGCTATATACAATTGGGACAATATATCCCACAAAAAGAATTTACTCAAAATTTCTTAAATCTGATATTAAAAAGGCTAAATTATTACTTAATAAGAACTATTTTAAGCCAAGTATGGAATAAATACAGTTGTACTTACTGTAAAAAAATAGACCAATTGAAACTTGAGTAATGTGCGTGCTCAAAAACATAAGACTGTCATTTGCAATCTGAGAGTGTTTCGAAGTTTCTTTAATCTTAATTTTATTCCCTAATTCCTTAAGAACACTGAAAACAAAAAAACCCATGTAAAATGGGGATTTATTTACCAACAAGGAATGAATTCTAATCTCCGGGATACATATGCCAATTAGGGCCGAGCTGGACGATAATCTAAAAAACTATCAATCAACCAACAATTTCCATATAGTTTCCTTTACCTTGGTCTTAACTAAGCTTAAAAGAAGTTCTAATATCAAACTATATTTTGAATTATACACCTAAAACTTTTTCCTTAGAGGCGGTACAGATATTGTGCAAGTAGAATTTCCCCCTCCGCATGCAGGGAGCCTTGTGGCAAGATCTCGGTTTCGTGACTGGAGAGGGAGTTCCACTTTCTACGCCGATTTTACCGAAAGTCCACCTTGCATGTGGGACTGTTGCATGTTAAAAATGACGTCCATGGTCAAACATCTTCCAGTTGGTGATGTTTTGAAGTTTGGAGAGAGATTTACCGGCTCAAGTGTCCTCCTCGTCATCTGGAGATGGTTCCAAATTATAAGGTCCACCCCTCCCCAAAAAAATAACTCATGTTACTGACTGCAAAACGAGATGATGACGAAATTAAACTAACTCTATATATAGGCAGGCACATATGCTTTACCACTTCGCTTTTGGAATTTCTCCACCCTTGTGAAACTAATATGATTGCTGTCTAATCTCTCTCCAAACAGTTTTACTGCTCTGTCCTATTGTATTCTTCCATATGTGATGGCCACATTTATTGTTGATGAGGGAGGACAAAACTGCGTAACCCCATGGTGGTCGAAATGTATGGCAATTCTTATCTTTCAATGACTTGAAAGAGGGTGGAATCTTTATCTCGTTTTAAAAGGATATTTTGAGATTTCATGCTCCCTTAATTTCAAGGTTAATTTGCCTTACTATCTGCATTCAGTACCAGTTTTATAATTGCAGTTTTTATTCTTTTCGTGTAATTTAGTTACAGTGACGTCTGTTTTGAAGCAACCGGTTATATTGATGATTATTGTCGCAACCATCCTAAAATCGTGGAATTGGTTTTTTGTTCTGTCTTGTTATTTATACTTAGGGATAGCTGGAATTGTTACTCCTGGATTGGCAGCGATGTGAACGGTGAATTTTTCGATTGAATTACGGAAGAATTGCTGGTGGTTGGTTGCTGTTCTTAAGCTAGTGTGTTCTGCTGCTCAACTGGGTATTCATCGAATTTCTGGTTCCGGGAGGTGAATCTTTGGATGTATCTATTTCTAGGCTGGAGTATGTGACGGTGTTGTATTTTGACTTTTAATTAGGTCTTCTTTAATCTCTAGGAATTTAATCAATATAACCGGCAACATTATCAATTCTTCTTTATCACCGCATCGAATAACACTAACAGCCCAGTATCATGGAGCTGCAACTGTATGAAACAATGTAACTAAAGGAAACATTCTACCCTTTCACTGCACTCATATGATAACTCCTCTTGTATATATTTTATATTGTACTCGGATTGTAAGCCTCTATGCACTTTTCATTATATTCTTCTTTGTTCATGTATAATTATGTTAGATTTTATGTGTTTTTATATCTTATAATGTATTTCTTTTTTCCTTTTGCTTTTCAATAAAGTTTCGCACGTACTCATCCGACCGACAGGGAGACGTTTAGGCACCGTATTCCAGGGTATGCTGTGGTGTTATGTTTTGAAGCAACTCGAGGGCTAATTTGGGACTGCGTTCGTAGTCTTGAACTGTGCTAAGATGACGAGGGCGACACGTAGCCGACAACTTCAACTCCAAGCTTCCTAGCCACAGGAGTAAGAGGAATTTTGTTACTCCCCGTTAAATTTAACATACAGCAGACCCACATACATGGCGAGATTTTGTTGCAACTCGAACCTGGGAACCTCCGGGCTCGAGGTGAGATTTCATTTCCTGACCACCGCAATTCTCATACATTTTATTTGTACATTTAAAAGGTAAATATATGCCTTTTTTATAATCTTATAAGGTTAATATAACTAAGTAAAAACACTAACTCAAAATAGAGGTGAATCCGACATAGGTACGTTATCAAGGGTCACGCCATAGCAAGGATGAAAAAAAAGGCGAGATTTTTTTTCTGTAAGGAGTCTGACAAAATGTCCAAAAATTGCAACCCTTCGGTGACCTAAAAAATCCCGAAATGAAAAGGTAAAGAAGACATCTCCAGAATATAAAGAATATAAAATAACTTATCACAAGAGAAAGAGAAGAAGAAAAAAATGACGGGAGGCTGTCTTTTTCAAACAGCCGCTACTAGGACTACTTTACTCGCATGACTCTTTTGTTTCTTGAAGTTTCTTGGTTTCTCTTTGTTACTCGTGATTCCCTTTTGTTTCTCGAAGTTACTCTCAATTCTCTTTTGTTCTCAACTCAATTTTCAACTCAATCACGAAATCTCGCTCGCGAAAACATGGCAAGCGAGAGCGTCAGCCAATTGTGCGTGCGCACCTCATGTGTGTGACATCACCAATTCATGCGTATTTTGCCCAACTTTGCGACTCAGTATTCGCTGAACTACAATTCCGATTTTCAAATATTTTTGCAACTTCTTTTGTTACCCTTTATCTCTAAAATAAGACATTAGTTATGTTTTTAACATATGTAGTTACCGAGATATAGAGGATCTCCCATACAACGTTTTTTGTGGCGTTTTGGCGTTGAATCAAATTCCTCCCTGAGACCACAATGGGAGGAACGTAGTCCTACGTTAAAACTTACTCGGCTCCTGAAACAAAAAGCTATATCGGACCTACTTACGGCCAACTTAAAAAATCTATTCACCAGAGTGAATACTCGGGAAGGAAATAAGATGTGTGCGATGTGTTTTTTATTATTTGGTTTTATTATATTATCTGTTTTTTCTTTCCGTATTTACATGGTTTTATTTTGCAAATTATTACTTCAATTTATTTCAATTTCTCTTGTTAATTTTTCGCATTTGAACTTATAAGCTTAATATATACTTAAAAGGTTAATCTTTTCTATTATATTAAACCTTTATATGGCTTTGCTAAAATGAATACGACTTTTTCTAGCAACTATAATGGTTTGGGGTTTCATCTTTCAAAGAATAATAGATCTAGATGAGCTGCATTGAAACTTCATTCTTTCGCAGCTGAGAAACGCTGGGAATTTAGAATTTCTTATCTGCAAGAAAATTGAAAAGCATTCGAAATACTAAAAATTAAAATACGTTGCTTCTTTCTAGATGTAACAAATCACATTTTGCGGTAACACATTTCCTTTCGCGTACATGAGGAATTTCCGAATCTGATTATTTCGAGAAAATCTGAACCTTCGAAGGAAATAAAAAATGAAATAAACATTACTACAGACAAGATTTCCAACAGATTAGAAGGAGGAACAGATGTATGTTCGCAGATTATTTATGGTTCTTTACACATAAGAACATAAATGTATTTGAGAAAAGATTAAAGAGAAACTTTGGTAAAACTAAGGATTAAGATTTTCCTTTCTGGTCTTGGAGGCTGACGTCAAAATACGACTCTGTTGCACAAACCATTTTGTCGAATAAATAAATATCACAGATATAAGTTGTTTCTAAAAATATCTATAAATCGATATGAAAAATTAAGAGCTTCAGCTATGAGAGTTTTAGGCTATTTTGAGAAACCTTTGCACTTGCTTCACTGAACATCCAAAAAGAAATAGAAGTGAGTTTAAAAATTCCATTTTGTGAAAATTTATATTTTTAATCTAGCTAACTAATATAGAAATTTTATTAAAATTTGACTAGGTTTTATTGACTCAATTTATTTAAGGCAACAAACCATTTTTATTTGATGATAATTAGTTTATACTTTAATAAGTATATTAAGCCTTTCTTGCGTCATTAAATTTACCAAATCATAGGTTATTAATTTGTAATGAGTGTACTACTGAATATCTTCTTAATTGATGAGATAAGTTTAGTTATATTAACGTCCCGTTTCGAAGCAAAGGTTATTTTCGGACGATACTCGTCAGTTTGAACTATGGTCAGATAACGACCACGACTGAGCCTTCACCCTCTATCCAGACTTTCAGTGCCCACCAAAGAGTGGACGTTTGACCTCCGATGTCAGATTTGATGTACAGTCGTCAACGAAATGAATGAGACACCTCTGTAATTCTGGTATATATTATCGCATCTTCACAAAACTAGTGTCGATGTTAATGACTCAAGAGGACAGGTTTATTCAGATATTAAAACTGATTAACCGAGTTAATTAACAGCTATCTCGGAATTTTCCCATTACACCTATTATTTTATTTTCGCTGAATCGACTCCCAGTTATAAAATTAGTGTCCCCATAAATTTTTATACAGTTGTGATGATAATTTCGAGATTTATAGGTTCTGAAAAATGGCGGTTCCCATGTTAAATAAATTTCAGGAACTTTTGACAATATCTCGGAAAGTATTATATATTTCTCAATACTTTTTTCACTCACTAAAGGAACACTAATTTTTTACATTAAGTCATGAAAAAATTAATTAATAAAAATATTAACTATTTTTTTAAAATTTTTAATATGACCGTGAGAAAAAAAGTGAATTGTAACATAGTGAAATGTTTACATGAGAGCAAAGCTGAGATGTTATAATAATGGTATCCAAAAAATCAAGTGCATATCTATAATAGTTTCTGAAATATTTACAAAAAACTGGAAATTCCCACTGTTGACATACAACGCCTCTTGAGCCATTAACATTGACACTAGTTTTGTGAAGATGCGATAATATATGCCAGAATTACACAGGTGTCCCATTCATTTCTTTGACGACTGTACATCTAAGGTTCTTCGGTAGAATCGGATTTCTTAGATTTTGGTCGAATCTGGAATCCCCGGTTACAAACCTGGGACTTTACCACCAGCCATCGCGGCCCCATTCCCCATTTTGAGCTTTTTGGAATAAGCCACTAATAATAATGATATAAACATTATTATAGTTAGTGATAACCCGAGTTGACAGTGTGGGGCCTCTGTGCGATGAATAATTTGCACTTAAATAATCCTGAATATGATCCGCAAATATTTAAAAGGAGTTTATATGCAGTAAACAGACAGAAATGACTAATGTTCTTGAGATCTTTTCACCCACCTAATACACAATAGGTAGGACTTTTTTGTTATAAATATATATTGTACATTAATACTTTATTAAGCAGAGTGAGTGTTAATTTTTCTACAAATTTCAACTGAAATAACTTTTCCGAGACTCTCTGAAATAACAGAGGACATAAAAGGATATTGCTTAACGATATTTCTATTTTTTTCAAAATGTCTTCCAAACCTCAATATTTGATCAAAGGTCGTTTTTTTATTGTTAAAAATTGATATTTATGTGATGAAACCACAACACAATCTATACGGAAATGATATTCATGCCACTGACAGTGAGTTTCGAACCCTAGCTACAGCCTATCAATACCCAATTCCTTATCCTGGATCACTGTATTGGCCACCTTATTCACCAGATATTTATCTATTTGATTTCTGTTTTTCGATTCATGTGAACAATTTGGTTTAGTATCAAGTATATCATATCAAATATCCGAAAAACCTTATTAGCCTCACAGTGTTGTAACTGACTCATTTTCAAGCAAAACCCCCCCACTTGGATCGGTATCTGACAAATTTTTGATCTCTATTCTGATCTGTATCTGACCACCTGTTTATTCGCCTATCAATGCCAAAAACGTTGCCCTGGTGCATTGCATTGGCTACCTTATTCACCATATATTAATCCATGTGATTTCTTTCTTTGGGAATATAACAAAGATTTTGTTTACAAGAAGACAAAAGACCTTATTAGACTCAAAATGTCACAACTTACTCATTTTCGAGCATAAAAAATAAACACTTTAATCTGTATCTGGGAACCATTGAATTACTTTGATGTATCGTTTTACCTCTGAAGGTTTTTATTACGAAAGCATTTTCTGTTAACTTCCTTTTCCACGTTATTTTCAATTAAAGAAGTTTGTAGTATCATCTGCAATGACTCAAAAGTTATTACAGTTTAGTTGTAGGCTAATTAGAACTCAATTTCAAATGCAATTTTCTGTTATATATTGCTCATAAAACAATTAACGATTTTACGATTGATTAATTTTAAACATCTTTTAACTCCAATCAGTCCGTTAAATTGAGAGAGTTTATTGTAACTATTGGAACTTTATTTTAAAGTGCAGGATACATCATGAAAGCTATTTAATTTCATGGATCTCTTTTTTATTCCTACTCGCATAGAAACACCGTTGATGTGAGAGGTTGCTGCGTTTTACATACTGTCCAGTGTTATTTCATAGAAAAGGAACAGCAATATCGTACTCGAAAATCTTCCTACAAATGTACGATGCTACAGAAAATACTTCAAAATCCTATTTCCTCAAAACAGTTTCTTATCATAACGTATTTCGGAACGAGCTGAACGGGAAGACATGAAATCAATCTTTTAACAGGTTTACAGTGATTCTAAACTCATGGGACAAATTTTAAGGGTTGATCTGGCATACGGAAACAAGTGATTTTTACAACAGAGCATGAGGTCCTAAGGGGAAACGGCGACTGCTACAGGAGGCTCTTTGTCAGAGAAGTAAATAAAAGAAAAGGATACACTAAATAAAGTGTGAAATACAGGTTTAACGAAACACAGATTCGCAATAGCAAAACAAACCAGTTGCATGCACCATACTTAATAACCACATAAATAACACCATTACAAGTCGTACGAAGCTTGATAGATATAATGGCAAGTAGGGCGCAGTACATACAAATAGCCTTTGGAGTACTTAAAATAAGTGTTCATATGTTTCTCATACCATATCTAATAAATGTTCATCACTTCAAAATTCAATTATGCCCTTTGGCCCCGTAAATCCTATCGATTCCCCATATGGCCAGTTTTTGTTCAACTACACTCATCTAAGAAAGCATCTGTTGTCTTTGGACTCATCGCTCGCGGGTCAGACGACTTAACCGAAGCAAGGACAGATGCGAGGTCTTAGGATGCTTCTTTTAAAAAAAAATACTGCACCGAAACCCTCACTTCAGCATTATCAACGCATGATTTTTGTTATTGTACAGTGATTTTTGTATTTAAATATACAGGGTGTTCATTAATTATTGTCGGGGTTTCCGCACCTCATAACTTTCGAATAAAAAATATTACGCAAAAACCGATTACTTATTCGTAAATTACAACTCAAAGAATTTTATTAATGATATTAAAAAAGATTAATGAATTTGCACATGGCTGCCCTTCGTGGCTCGTAACACATCGAGACGAAATTCGATTTCCCTCCAAGTGTTCCCCAGCATTTGTGGGGTAACATTTTGGATCGCAGTAACAATTCTGCGCTTCAGTTCATCAAGGGAGGGCACAGGGGTCTTGTACACAATGTTCTTGACAAACCCCCAAACCAAATTTAGTTTCGAAAAACTACAATACACACATTGCTTTTTCTTGCACGGTCGCCATTTTTATTTATGACGTCATAATTACCCAGACTGCAAATGCGCTAAGATCGCATTGCTGCCACGTAAAATTCTTTGAGTTGTAATTTACGAATACGTAATCGGTTTTTGCGTAATATTTTTTATTCGAAAGTTAGGAGGTGCGGAAACCCCTACAATAATTAATGAACACCCTGTACAACTCTAAGAACCTGAATTTCAAAAGTCAGCACACGTTATTTGCGCTGTTACAGAATGTAGAATAAGGGACGAAATAAGTTTGGCGCTTTATTTGGTTACACAATGGAATTACTGAATTGCCCCTCACAGTGTCGGTTAGACTGGTGACGTCATTAGGAGATAGGAGCTTATGTATGCTAAATTACCATTGAAGGCCCCCCAAAAGCCTTTAATCATTGTAATCTCCATTCGAGTATTCCAGAATGAACAATTTAAATATTTAATTAATTTAATAAAATTTATAGTTATCTCATTTGTACTATAAAAATCCATACTATAAATTCCAGTTGTATTTTGGCACCCAGAAGTCACGCGGCGTTTTTTTTATTAGTTGATCCATTTATAAAACAGTCTTTTTGTCAAGCATCACATCTAAATTTTCCTTGAACTTAAATTCTAGAATTCTGAAACCAGTTGTATCTTTTCTAGCAAGTCGTAAAATTGTCACTGGGTTATTTCACAGAAATACAACAGCAACATTTTACATCAAAATATACCCACAAAAGTACAAAGTGACGTCGCTGCAGAAATCCATCAGGCACAGTTCCTCAGAAGGGGTTCCTCTCGCCACAATGCATTAAAACTTGGGAAAATAACTTCTCCAATGCATCTCACTTAGTGGCAGCAGTTCTGCATAGCCTTAATGATGATAAACATCGTTTAGACACTGGCACCAACATCTTATTCGAGCGGGTCTTAATGTCTGCGTCCATTACGGCGTCTTTCATTCTTCGGCGAATCCTTTTCGTAGTGTCCCGGCGGAGACGTAATACGGAAATGATTTTCCCTCCCTTCATTATCACTGCTCTGGGAAGTATTTTCGATTCATCTGAACGTTCTCATAAGATTCGGATTCAATTAGGATTCGGGAAAACCGCCGAGAAGGAGATAGGATAAGTGACACAGGCAAATTGCTCAGGACGAGCCCATGTCACCAATAGTTTTGCAATTGCCGTAATTTTCTGAATGTGCAGTAAAAAAATCATTGCGATGTGGTTAAAAAATAAAATCTATGTATATTTCTCTTGTCTATACATTACACCTATGTAGAGCATAAAAATAATCAAATAATTTAAATTAGTAAATAAAGCAAATTTTAAAAATAAATTTAAACATGCATTACAAAATTTAAACTATGTTTAAGTAGCGAGCAATATGCCGCTGCATACAACAAACAAAAGAAGTCAATGATATTTCAAAGAAAGTAAAAACCACGAAATAAACTCTGATAGAATCGAATTAAACAGACAAGAAATCCATTTTAGTCCACTGTTTCAAGGGCTATAGACTAAATTCGAAATGGATTCAAATAAATTGGGAAATTTTTCTGTAAGAGGCTTGATCTAAGTCTAACCAAAGCCTCTTCATAGCCCGAAATTTCCCAAAACACAAGACAAACAAGATAAGTAAACAACAAAAGAATTTTCAGAAAGAAAAACAATTTATGAAGGTATTTTTGCAGGAAGGCTAATAATTTTTAAATCTATCTTGTTAATGGTATTATGTTTGTTTTTTTCTTTCTGAAAATTCTTTTGCTGTTTACTTATCTTGTTTGTCTTGTAGTTTGGTAAATTTCTGGGTATGAAGAGTCTTTGGTTAGACTTAGGTCAAGCTTCTTATAGAAAAATTTCCCAATTTATTTGAATCCATTTCAAATTTAGTCTATATCCCTTAGAAAAGTGGTCTAAAATGGATTCCTTGTCTGTTTAATTCGATTCTATTGGAGTTTATTTCGTGGATTTTACTTTCTTTGAATTATCATTTACACTTATGCAGACTACTTTCGTTTATAAATTTCTCACGAGGCTACAAATTTGTTGTCACTTGGTACAAGAAATCCCTTTAGATTTTTTACTTATTTAACTCCTATACTGGTTTGTTTCCTTAACTATCTAATTAGGTGACACTTTCTGTTTTGCCAATGCATTATCATTTTAATCCAAGTGAGAACCTAAAGGATAGTTGAAATATTTATAGATTCCACGTAATTTTTGTATCAAATTATAACTTTTGTGAATGACTTAATGTTAGACTATAAGTTTAAAATTGCAATAACTCGATGATACACGCAAACCAGTTAAGGACCAGTATACAAAATCAGTGTCACGTTCCACAAGAAATACTTTAAAAATTTTTCATTAAATCAATGAGATGATGTATATATAAAATCATTCACATCGCACGAAAAATTCCTTGAAATTAGTTATTTTCTTAAATCAATAAAATGATACATACAAAATGAAAAAAAAATGACATGAATGTATAACGTGGCGCAAATAATCCCATGCAATTCTAAGAAATCCCTTGAAATTTCTAACTTTCTTTAATTAATAAAATGATGTATATCGTCGCTAAACAAGCAACACCACCTATTTAAGTTTTTTGAAACTTCAAAGAGATAAGAAATACTCAATTTTTCGCAACCAATAACGTATATTTCTGAATTTTTTAAAGATCTGGTATAAATATAAAACTTCATGTTCCTACCAGACAAGGCATGAAATGCCATCCTCAAAACCTAAGAATAAAATGAATATAATATGTAGTGTGTATGAATATAAACCTGATTCCACTAAAGAGTATTCCAGTTCGTAACTTTCGTGTGCCTAAATTCAATCCTGGATCGAATGACTTCGCTTTAATGTGGTGTGTAAGTTTGGAGACAGGTGTGTTGGTAATGCATAAGTCACATTTTTTCAATATTATTTTGTACAATGATAAAATGTCATAATATAAACTGGAAAATTACTAAAAAAATTCCGGCAAAAAGATTTCATATTTTAGTGTCCTTCTAAGCCTAGCGTCCCTATTTAGGGACGTAATGCAAAATGCAAAAAAAGTCCAATCAGAATCTAAAATTAGGTAAAATTCTACAGAAAATTCTTAGAATAATATTTACTGATATATTTGTTAAATGAATGATTATTTGTTAAATGTAATTAATTGATAAATAATTTATCAAACTTGCTCTTTTCTTTCTGACATTCTAGAAACTGACTTGAAATTAAAAAAACTACATTATCGACCGAACGCTTGATATGTGCTGTCATCGAATGAACATGAGAAAAACGGATATTTAAAATACTTTTTGTAAAATTTGTGTTGAAAAATAATTCCTGTGAGTTTATGATCCATTTTTAGAAGCATCGCTAAAAAAGAACGCTAGGCATTAATAGGTAAATTAAAACATACAGAAATTTGTTTACGAACACAAAAGATTTGTGACTGAAAAGAAAAAGGTGTAAGCTGTTTTAACTTATTAGTATTTTTTTAATGTTGCAACAACTAATCAAGAGTTTACAAAAACCTTTAAGCAGCAAAAATTGATTGCGAAATGTTTCTCTAATTATGTTTTGATGTAATATTTTTTACTTTAGATGAACTTCTAAAAAATTAATACAGAAAAACGAACTGTCTACTTAGAAAAAGATAATTCTGCGCTACTATTTTTTAATAATAACTTCATCATGCATTTATAATGTTCCTTAAACTAATTATGATATATAATTTTAAGATTCTTATAAGTCATCTCTAGATGTAAACATACTAGTATAATACTTGTTTGATTTAACATACGTTATTCGAAGTAAATATTGCCTCTCCTCCACACTAATTTTCAAACCCATGTTCTTGGAAAACTTGTGCAAGTGCTTTGTCTGGAAAATGGGATGATAGAATACATATGTTTATACAAATTTAATTAAAATCTTGTATGAAACTGATAGAAGTCTTGATAAGTTCTTGAAAACGCATGAATACTGTCTGACTTCAATGTTAGAAATTGAAAGGAAACATGTCTAGACACCATTCTGAAACACAACATTATAATACATCTTGCTGTATTCAATATTCCCTATAATAACTTTTAAGTTTAGTTTAACTTTTTAAGTTTAGTTAAAAGTTTGTCAAATTTTTGCACAGAATTAAAAAAAAATTAATACCGCCAACTAAGTTAGAACTATGCATTACTTGAAGTTCTGAAAACTTCCGGCGCTTCAAAGTTTCTTGTTTCTATTTCATTAATGAAGAACGAAAATTCTATTTGAATACATTTTAATCAAAAAATCACATCCACTTGACAGACGCTTTCTTTCATTATTTCCGTTTCAGATCTAGCTTATTATGGTTTGTTCACTATATTAATCTTTACTTTTCATCGTTACTTTTCAAAAACCATTACTGAAACTATATATTAGCTATACACTGTAAAAAATATCCGTTTTTTTCCCGGACTTTTTCCGTATATTTGACGGTTTAAAGCTGTTTTGTTGACAAAACGGTTTTTCACCGTTTTTCGCTCTAGCCATAAACGGTTTAAAACCGTCAGTTCAAATTCTAATTTTCGTCATACGGTATTGCTTTCCGTACGATAACTTTCCCTTTTCTTAATTGTAATTTTATTGCATTCATTTCATGTTTTTAATAGGGTTCCATCTCCGTAACCTTAAAACACGTGTTCTGGCAATAGTTGATTTTTACACCACTAGGTGGCGCCACTAGAGTTATAGTGACTTTAAAACTCAAATAGATTATTTTTTCTTTATTTTATGAAGTCTCCGGTGGTCTAGTGGTTAGAGCGACTGCCTTTTATTTCTATGAACGCGGTTTCGATCCCCGGCTCGGAGGAGTTTGAAGTTTTGTCACCATCTTGCATCGAAATCGTTCGATTAAAAATTATATTAATTAAACTAATTGAAATTAATAATTAAGCCTTCATTAATTAATATTCCAAATTGATAATACACATCAGCATATTTCAACTCAACTCGAACAGAAGGAGAAAAACAATTCAACTCAGTCGATGACGTCACTTACTTCGATGACTTAATTTTTACGGAGAAAACTTGTTTTCATACAGTATAAAACCGTTGTGACTACGGATTTACTTCGTAACTTTTACGGGAAAAACTTGTTCCTGTATGGTAAAAAACCGTTTTGCCTACGGATTTACTTCGTAACTTTTACGGTCTTGCACAACCAACCCAGCTGCCAGTTTAAAACCGTAAATTTTACGGGATTTTTTTTACAGTGTACGTAGAATAGTGCATTTAAACTATAACTACTGAGGTATTCTAGAAATTTCGAATATATGCGTTTTAAAATGTATGGTGGAAAATACCTATCAAATATGAAGTAAACGAATCGCAAACATTTCTTCCTTTCGTCAACAATGCCAATATTAATATAACTTCACGTTCTTCACGTATAATTTTATTCAGAAATACTGTGGTAAAAAAATAACAATAATCTAGAACTGAGAGTAAGAATATAATTAATAATTATTTTAATAAAGTCTCACGGACGAATTTATGAGGTATTATTGTTAATCAAAAAGTTGTATTAAAATCCAACATTAATTAAAAAAGAAATGCATCCAAATTACTGTAAAAAAATTGGTTAAGTGATGACTGGAAAATTTTATTAAGAAACCGAAACATCTGTTCCTTAAAAAATTGTACTGGAAGGAGAATGGATATCTATGATTTAATTTTCTATTTGAATTCATTATTAATTAATTTATTTTTGTTATGCAAACTCCCAGCATTAAATGTACACGAGGCTCCTTAACTTCCGCAGAATAATTCGAATATATTTTCTTACGGGGAGGGGGGGTCTCTCCTCGACTTTTTCACCTACCGCCACGATTTAGGGCTTCGCTTCACCACATGGAGTAGAGATGTATTTTGGAACAGAACCTCTTCTCTCTGAACGACTAGGTACAAAATTTGAGAGTTATCTACAATTTTGCTGCAAAAATCACATGTAAAAATTACTGCCTCTAACCTGCTGTATTTTTGAGTACACAAACACACAAGCATTATGATGCAGTGTCACCAACTAATGGATTTCATCCAAAATTTGATACACTTGTGCAATTTTAATGATATAACCATATACCAAATTTCATCTGTCCACTTCATTGCATTTCGAGTTACCATGTCCATATGCACTAGGACATGGGTATATGCACTAGGTAGCGAGGGTATGTGGCACCCGGGGCATGATATCACTTTTTTCTTCCCCTAGTCGTCATCATTGACTCAGCAAGTGTAAATGGTGCCCGAGGTGGGGAATTTTTTAGCCCTATCTTGAAATTTGACTTTAAAAAGTGTCAGAAACGCCTCCCGAGATTGACTATCGGAGTAACTATCCTTCCTTGCCCCACCGTCTCGGCGTCGCTAAGTCACTGACATGCACACGGACTGATGGATTCTCAAAATTTGACAGAGATCCACAATTTTTGTGTAAGACCAGAAATGGCACCAAACACCAAACAAAAAACACAAAAATACAGAAAAAAACACCAAATGGCATCCATCTAGGTCGTAATTTTATGGTTATTGCGTTCACAAACAAATAAACATACATTATTCCAAAAATGTGTTTTTCGAAATCTGGGATAATACTATGTAATCTGTCCGATAGTGAAAACATAATCTTTTCCCCCTATTATATAGATAGTTTTGCTTAATGTTTGACGTTAGGATTAATAATTGCCTTTTCAAATGACATTATAACCTAAAACAGAAGTAAAGTGCGAAGAAGCCGTCTCGGAAGTCTCGTGAAATTATTACCAATCCCATTCTTTTATACCAATATCTCCAAGAAAGACAGAAAAATACACCTAAATTCCCAACTGCCCCATTCCCCCTCATCGGACTCGTTTGCGATTCTGAAATATCTAAAGTTGTTTTCGGGTTAAATTTGACGTCAACGTTCCCCGCATGCGACCTCCCAAACCCTTTCGCCACAACCCACTATGCAAATTACTGACAATTGATGCGGGCATAAATAGGACAGTTGATGTCTCTGGAGTCAATTTGCAACGTGGCATTTATTTCCTTCGCACAGCGGAAAAATGTCACACATTTCCCCCTGATATTACTAGTTGCCCCTTTTTTTCACCGTGCTTTAATCTTGGTGGCTCTAGAAACATTTTGTGAGATTGTATCTAATATGAAAATGTTTTATAGAATGTTTCGAAATATAAAAGCGTTTGATTTCCTTTATGCATTAAATTTACATTTCGGTATGTACATAATAAAAGTGACAGCGGGCTTTGCAAAGCTGTTTTGGTTTTCAAAGTTGAATTTAACAGCAGCATTGATGGTGAATAAACCGTTCAGGGATTTTTGTTCCTGTAGCGATTTATGTCGATCGCTTGCCGTACTTATCGATCCATATCTGTGGCAGCAAGATATTTGTTTAAAAGTGTAAACTAGATTTTATGACTTCTCAAAGATAACGCAGCGAACCACAGATTGTTCCTTATTCGAAAGGTTTTTAAATTTCTCGCGTATGAAACACAAAGAGTTCAGTACTTTATGGCTTTTCTGTTCTTGAAAAAATTCGAAGTTGAGATGTTGGTGAAACTCCACGTTTTAGACCTCCCCGAGACAGAGAAAACCATTTTTGGACATATGCGTCCGTGTTTAATTACGTTAACTGAAAAACGGAATGAGCTATGAAATTTGCTGATGGGTCTTCACACCAAATTTATAAATCCCAAATCTGTCAAAGTGAAATTTGTCCATCTGTGAGTATGTGAGCACGATTGCTTAAAATTTCAAAAGGTAGATGATGAAATTTGGCGCATGCTTTCATAATCAGAATTGTAAATCTGCGACAATTTTTGGACGAAAACCGTCAAAGTGAAATTTGTCCATCTGTGAGTATGTGAGCACGATTGCTTAAAATTTCAAAAAGATAGATGAAGAAATTTGGCGTATGCTTTCATAATCAGAATTGTAAATCTGCGACAAATTTTGGACGAAAACCGTCAAAGTGAAATTTGTCCATCTGTATGTATGTGAGCACGATTGCTTAAAATTTCAAAAAGGTAGATGAAAGAAGAATTGGCGCATGCTTTCATAATCAGAATTGTAAATCTGCGACAAATTTTGGACGAAAACCGTCAAAGTGAAATTTGTCCATCTGTATATAATGACTTGTGCTTAAAATTTCAAAAAAGGTAGATGAAGAAATATGGCAGATGTTTTCATAATCAAAATTGTAAATCTGCGACTTTGTGAAAACCTTCAGATGAATTTGTCCATATGTGTATGTGTATGTGAACTTTGATTCCTAAATTTCAAAGGTAGAGAAGAAATTTGGCGCTATGCTTTCATAATCATCAGAAATCTGCGACAAATTTTGGACGAAAACCTTCAAAGTGAAATTTGTCCATCTGTGAATATGTGAGCACGATTGCTTAAAATTTCAAAAAGGTAGATGAAGAAATTTGGCGGATGCTTTCATAATCAGAATTGTAAATCTGCGACAAATTTTGGACAAAACGCGTGAAATGGTAGATGATACTGTCTGGCCGTGCGTATGTGAGCAGGATAACTAAAAGGCGCAGCGGACTATGAAGGATGTTGGGCATATCGCCTCGATATCAAAACAGTAGATTTATTTCAAATCTTTGATCCAATCGGTTAAAGGGAAGAGGTCTAGACTTTCTGCACTATACTGCAAAGCAAAGCGTGAACTCGCGATATTGTGTAATTATACGGGAAAAGTCGCGGGAAGAAGATTTCCACTTTTTTTTTAAAATTTTGGCTTTTCAAATTTTCTTTTTTTCGTGATACAAGAAGCTTTGAAAAACACCCAGACTCACGTGGCCGAATAATGAGTTCTTAGGCAATATTTAAAGATCCAAATGAGATAATTCAGAAATACTATATGCAGTTTGGCTGTCCAGAGTATAAACATAAATTAAAAGGGCCATAATTTTGAATTAAAGAAAGGATTTCAGCTTCTGACAAGCTTGCCAATTAGGGTTTTTCTTGCCATCCGCTGCTGTTTTTATATTCAGAAAAGATCGTATAATAATGATGGTAAATAATCAAGGTAATGAACAGCCCCGTATAAATGATAATGAAGAATATTGCCTTCTTACAGAAATTATTTTCTTTCATAATCAGCTTCTGTAAGTGAATGATGGTAGAACAAAATCTTCGATGATAATAATGAACGTTGCATTCTTTTGGAAATATTTTTCGTTCCTGAACAACTTCCGTGAGTTTATGATGGCAATACAAAAACTCCGAAGAATGGCAATAAAGAATGTTACATTCTTCCGGAAATGATTTTCTTTCATGAACTATTTTAGAGTAATGTAAAGGTACAATGCAAATCGAGGAGACCGCATACTCAATATTATACGAGCTATTATTTATTTCCGGTTTAATTTGAACCCTTTGATGATTATTATCGAGAAAAAGATTTACAAAAATCTCCAAAGACGTTTTCCCGTGTGTTTTTATTACGACTTTCTGTTATACACCTAAACCATGGACAACTGTGACTGAAAATAGTGTTACTTTTCCGAAAATGATACAACATTATTGAATATATATTCAAATTAATTAATTCACATTACAGTTAGATATGTTTGAAGATGATTTTAGCTTTTTTTGGATGACAAAGTCGACTTTTGTGCTTCTATTCATTCACTAAATAGCTACATTACACCAATGGTGTCTGTAACCTTTGGGTTTGGCCTTTGATATCACATTTAACATACACCAAATTCTCACACACCGAGCATTTTTTCTGAAATCTGGTCTCAGATGTAACGCTAGAGAAATCAAGATTCTGACATAAAACACCACGGTTCCATTGTTAGGAAAAATTCCTGCAAAAAGATCTAGAAATATCAATTAATTTTTACAAACAGCAGTTGTATTTTTTTGGTGGGGTAAGTATGTTTCGCAATAGAAATTTTAAGAAGAAGCCAAAATAATGTTAGACACTAAAATTATCTTTTCTCGTTAATTTGGCTATTTCACAATAATTAATTTAAATAATACTAGGCGCTCTCCGGGCGGGTTCGCGACCAGCATCCACTTTGCTCAACATTATCCTTGCTACCTGGCTGCTTCGAGGCTCTCAGCCACAAATTTTTTCAGTTTTAAATGCTGCATGAAGATCAGTGAAACAGACTATAAAACCATAGTAGATTTCATATTCTATGAAGACAACAGATTCCTTTAAAATTGTAAAATCTTTCAATAAACCTCATCTAGTTGTAATGTTTTGTATAACTTTTTCACGAATTTCGGCATGAAAATCTTCAGATCCATAAATACAGAATGATAATAGACCTAAATAAACATTTCCCATCACCTACAATAGGTATTTTACAATATTTTTGACACGCCACTGTGGTGGAACTGTTGCGATCTATGTATTTAAAATAATATGGTAAAACATTCAGACAATTCGCCAGCCCCAACCACTCGACGGATTTCGATAATTTTCATTTCATATGAATGCTTATGACGTCTAGATATGTTATCAAGAGTCGTCTGCCCCATACCACCCTCCATTTTCGAAAGAAATCGAAAAAACACTTCTCCTCTGTACATTGTCTATGGGTTAACATTGTATAAATACCCCAGCCCCAACCACCAGACGGATTTCGACATTATTTTTTCATTTGAAAGGTTATGACGTCTAGATATGTCATCAAAGGTCGCCTGCTCACCACCCCCACTTCATTTTCGAACGAAATTGAAAAAAAAAAACATATTGAGAATGTATGGTGGAGAAATGTTTTTTTGATTCCGTTCGAAATTGGGGATGGTGGAGGCAGGCGGCCATTGATGACATATCTAGACGTCATAACTTTTCAAATGAAAAAGAAATTTTAAAAATCCATCGGGTGGTTGGGGCTGGGAGATTTCTACAAGATTTACACATAGACAATGTACAGAGGGGACGTGGTTTTTCGATTTCGTTCGAAAATGGGGTGGTGGGGGCAGTCGACTCTTTGATGACATATCTAGACGTCATAACCTTTCAAAGGAAAAAATAAATTGTCGAAATCTGTTGAGTGGTTGAGGCTGTCGGACTCGGTGAAGGTTTTTACCAAATAATTAAACCTTGTAGAAATCCCCCAGCCACAATCACCAGACGGATTTCGGCAATTTCTTTTTCATTTGAAAGGTTATGACGTATAGATATGTCATCAAAGGGTCGCTTCCACCCCCACCCACCCCCATTTCCGAACGAAATTGAAAAAACTGATAGAGAATGTATAGTGGAGAAATGTTTTTTCGATTTCCTTCGAAAATGGAGATGGCGGGAGCACGCGACCATTTATGACATATCTAGACGTCATAAACTTTCAAATGAAAAAAAAATTGTCGAAATCGGTCGAGTGGTTGAGGCTGGTGGACTCGGTGAAGGTTTTTTTACCAAATTATTTTAAATGTATAGATTACTATTTTACAATTTCTATGAGCACTTAAAAATGATTTTTAAATTTAAGCACAAAATTATGTAAACTATTCTCTAGCCTCCAACTACATTTTTGTGCTGAAAAATTCGTTATAAACTTATTTTTGTTTTAAAAAAATTTTGTATAATTGCTTCTCTTCTAATTTCTTTAAAGAATTCGTAGAAATCGCATTAAAATTTATTTTCCATCAGTCTTACACTGTCACAATGCTGCTTCGTAGGAAAAAACGCTATGAAATTCCCAGCTACCCGTCAGCTAGCTGTCCCACGTCCCTTCTTCTCAGCGAATTCATTTGCCATTCCTACATGTCTAACGTTTATTCCAGGCTAAATTTGACGTCGACATTCTCTGCATGCGTTGCAGCGACTCGCTATGCAAATTGCCAACAATTGATGCGGCGTAAAAAGGGTAGCTAATGTCACTGGAATCTCGTTCTGCATTGTGGCATTTATTTTCTTTGTACGGTGGAAAAATGTCAAACATTTCCCTCTGGTATTACCTAGTTGCTCCTCTTTTTTTCCCCTCTTTAATCTTTGTGGCTCCGGAGACTTCTTGTCAATGTATCTAGTATTCAAATGCTACATAGGATGTTTCGAAATATAAAAGAACTTGGCTTTTTCTTTGGCATCAAAATCCTGTTTCGGTCTGTGCGTAAATTGTTGGACTGATTGAAAGGGACAGCGGGACTTGGAAATCTGTTTTTGTCCCTGCAGTGGAATTTAACAGTAACAATTGTAAGAGTGGCAAATAAAAAATGTCAGTTATTTAGTTATTGTAACGATTCACATCGACGGCTTACAGAGTTCTTTTATATCCTATGGAAGAAAATAATTCTTGAGTGTTCAATGGAAAATTCATTCAATAAGAACTGAAAGGATCAATTAAATAAGGACCGAAAGGATCTATTCCATAAGGACCGAAAGGATTCATACAATAAGGACCGAAAGGATCCATTCAATAAGGACTGAAAGATACATTCAATAAGGACCGAAAGGATCCATTCAATAAGGACCAAAAGGATGCATTCATTAAGGACCGAAAAGATCAATTCAATAAGGACCTAAAGGATCCATTCATTAAGGACCGAAAGGGTCCATTTAATAAGGAGTGAAAGGATCCATTCATTAAAGACTGAAAGGATCAATTAAATAAGGACTGAAAGGATCCATTTAATAAAGACTGAAAGGATCAATTAAATAAAGACTGAAAGGATCCATTCAATAAGGACTGAAAGGATCCATTCATTAAGGACCGAAAAGATC
>BGPR01001654.1:210160-230971 GCA_013235015.1 Araneus ventricosus | reverse complement strand
GTCATTCGTCTCTCACTCCTATCGCCAAAGCCGATTTAGTTCCATTCAAATCAGATTGTATGAATGGCGAGAGTTACGGCGAGAACGCCAAATCGGTCGCCACGTAATAGGGGGGAAAGGAGAAATATTTTACTGTCCCTTCTATAATATGAACCATTTGGAGAAGTAATAAAACGGGGTTCTCAGTGAGAAAGGTTGGGGTGAAAGTCTTCCAGTTTTGGGTTATCCCTAAGAATGTTTTATGAGTTACTGAAATTCACCTTGCTCTATTGTATGTCGACAGAGAAGACGAAATTGCTTTATCCATATGGCCTCTTTTACGTAAAAGGATTAGGTGACAGATCTCAGTGCCGTGTCCGAATAGATTCAAGTGGAATTCATATTTGTTATTCACTACTTGCTTTAAAAAATTCTTCGTCGAAGATAGTTTTTTGGTAGAGTGAGTTGTTGCTTTTTACAGCTAAGAAGGAAGCGTTGGGATTTGAAGCATTTTTTAATAAAAAGAAATCTCGGGTGTATATCAATACTGATACTTATTTTCACACAGCGAATTTTAAGTAAAACCACTTTGATTTTCTGAAGCGTTTTGAATAAGAATTCTCACCTGAGTCAGTCTCCGTCACGAGCCCCGTTGGATAATGATGGATAAAGAAATCCGACTGTATAATACATGGTGTCCGCACTTATCGGGATCCAATAGCTAATTTCTCAACCATTAGAGATAGACATATAGTTCCAATTGGAAAAATGTTTTAGGAAAAATTATAATATATGTTTTTTGAGTCACTAAATATATGTCTGAAAAAAATGCGAATTCTAACTTTTTATACGGTCCCCCGGTCCTATCAGTCATATTTAGTAAAATATTTTTGATAATTATCCCACTCTTTTGCGACTAAAGACATAGTTATGGAGCTATGAATATCGCTGACTTAGACCACTTTACACCACTTCAATAGCCGTCTCGGAGACGATTCACCAATCAAGGCACAGTACTTGCTCGAAGATGCCTCTGATTGGTTAAAA
Organism: Araneus ventricosus; assembly: GCA_013235015.1. Classification (NCBI taxonomy): domain Eukaryota; kingdom Metazoa; phylum Arthropoda; class Arachnida; order Araneae; family Araneidae; genus Araneus; species Araneus ventricosus. The sequence goes on along the minus strand of BGPR01001654.1, from coordinate 229,945 downwards.
ATCATAAAATTCGAAGCTCCAGAACTCGATCAGTTTTAGTAGCAGAACAGTGGGACTTTTTTTTGTTTAAAATGTTTAAATGTCAAAAATATTTTACTAAATATCACTGACAGGACCAGGGGACCGTATAAAAAGTTAGAATTCGTATTTATTGCAGATATATATTTAGTGACTCCAAAAACATATATTGCAATTCTTCCTATCATTTAAAGCATTTTTGCAAATGGAAGTATATGTCTATCTCTGACAGTTTAGAAATTAGCTATTGTACCTCGATAAGTGTGGACACCCTATATATTGCCTTCCATTTAAATGGGGTTAAAATATAAACGTTAATACACTTCAGTAGAAATGTTCACCTATTATTTGACTGCTGTTATATTTGAAGGCGTGATTACTTTTGCTTAAAACATAGCGTATCTCAAAAATTTCCCTTAAAAGCCATTGTTTATACAGGGTTCCCACTTAAGTAAGGGCCACCCCGCTTAACTTGAGAAGAGCGGTAGCTATAGTCATGAAAGTAATGTCTATTTATAATAAAACGTCTATGCGCTATGCGATGAAACCACTTACAACGCCACCTGGTATCAAACTTCGGAGTTAGCGTTCCTATCTCGAAAACAATACAAAATAGAGGGAATATGTCAGTTACAAAGTTGTAGAGCGTTATTGATTTAGTAGAAAAAGACACTTTCTGAACATTAATACGAAGAACAGAACGCTTAAAATACACATTTGTTTGTTTGCGATTTCCGAAACTGTGACGTCACATCACTAGTTAAAATGAGAGAAAACAATTAGTTATCACAAGATACCTTCATTTTCGGTGTTCAAAGTGCTCTCCGTCATCTACAATACAAATTTGAGTCCTTGTTTGAATTTCACTTTGTGCACGTTTTAGCATATATTTGGTGCGCTATAAAAGCAGCAGTAATACGTCATCGAAAATCCTGCAATGTTGGCGGAACGGTCCATACATCTGCTGCATTTACACAGAAAAAATTGCAATGGGGTCATTTTTGGCCCGAAAAATAACATTTTCTCCTCTTGTTCACATCTTGTGACGTCACAATTTCGGAAAATGCGAACAAGCATATGTGCATTTTAAGCGTTCTGTTCTTCGTATTATTGTGCACAAGGTATCTTTTTGTACTAAATCGATAACGCTCTTCAACTTTGTAATTTGCATTTTACCTCTATTTTTTTACCGTTTTCGAGATAGGAATGCTAATTCTGGAGTTTGCCACCAGGTGGCGTACTATGTGATCAGGTCGCATAACGCATAGACGTTTCACTGTACATAGAAACTACTTTCATGACCATAGCTGCCGTCCTTCTGAAGTTAAGAGAGGGTGGTCCTTATTTAAGTGGGAACCCTGTATGTTAGGAAACAACTGCATCTTAAAGGCAAGTCTTGCACGTGTTTTCATATAAAACAAAGTAAATATTCAAAGCTGGAATGTCTCTTCCACAAGGCTAAATATCTGAATTCTGTTTTGAAGCAAGTGACATGTATTTGTGATTAAATATGTTCTGTGCTAAAAGTTCGGGATTGATTCAAGCGGGTCACAACATTTGCATTGCTCCAATGTATTGTTACAAAATCGAATTGTGGGTGTACGTGAATGCAGTCCAATAAGCAGGATTTAGAAAATAAAGCTCTTTATTTTACAAATATTCTAAGCAAAGAAAGGTAGCACAAATATTAACACAGCACCAGTAAAAATTCACAACAGAGACTACCAATAAATCTGAACACAGCGCTCAATGGTTTCTTGTTAGCTCACCAGCTTGCTTGCTGATCAAAATCCAACTGCCTCCTCTTGGCTTAAGAGCTTGCTTTTATACCTTTCAACAGGAAGTGACTTCATTACGTAGGAAGTGACATAATCTCTAGAAAGTTCATGAAACCAGTAGAAATAGGTTGAAAGTTCGAGGTCCTTCTAGAAAATTTTGTCGCCAAAGTCACCAACTTCGCCGCCAAGTCGCCACAATGATCGCCAAATTTATCGCCAAGTTTAGCATCTCAGGGAAACGACTTTATATCTTTGTAACAGTATATATTTTAAGAGTGCGCGTAGATGGCTGAAAGTTATGTTTAAAATTTGTAGACGGCGAATGTTTGTCTAACACTATGAGTTTGTAGAAAATTCAGCATTTTTAAATGCATCTGCACAGTACACTTTCTAATTGTAGATCTATTTTTACTGGCCTCTTTTAGAATTACAAACGAGGGAAATTTCACTTGAATAAACCGAAATTCTATAAAATATTATTTAAAAATAAACGTTTGGAAGAAGGTATGATTGGAACAGTTTTCTGAGACAAATGAGGGCAATTACTCCAGTTTACAACTTTCTTCCTAGTTACCATGGTTAGTTTTTGAGATCTTTTTTCACTGTTCTTGTGTTCATTTAAAAAGTTCTGCAGATTTCTTTTGTTGTTTATGTTTCTACAAAACTTTATATAGAGAAAGGGAAAATAAATACAAACAGTAGATATTTTCTTATTGTTTTAAGGGGAGTTGGAACCCTAAGTCCGTTAACCCTAACCCTGTTAGTTCGACGTACTTTTTCTCAAAATCTATTATAGATTCATGCTTGAAATTTTTTATACAAGTAAAGCACATCTTTCTTATTATACCGAAATGATTATTTGTTTAAAAATTCAAAAAAAAAATTAAAATTTTTTTTTTTTTTTTACAAATTTACAAAATAAGTGTCAGAACAAAAAATGTTAAATTGACAACTTCGATGCACTATTTTCTAAAAATATGTTATAGATACATATTTGAAATATTTTATGGAAGTAAACACCGGAAGTTACAAAAAAAATTTGAAAATCGGAAAAGAGTCACACGAGTAAAATAATCCTACGCCTTTAACATCATCAGCTGTTTCAAAAAGACAGCCTCCCGTCATTTTTTATTCTATATAATTTGTCTGAAATATAGACCAGGAAAAATTTCCGACCTGCCGAAGCATGTGGAAGAAAACAAAAAAAAATCTGACCAGCAAAAAAAAATGCTCTATAAAGACTTAATTATGACCATCAAAGACTCTCTTTCTTGAATCAAGAATACGAGAACGCGTTCACTAAAAATTTTAAAAGTGCCACTCTGGAAGTCGCAAGTATACAGAGCCGACAACCTACATCTGACAGGAAAAACCTAAAGACCTATTTTTTTCTTTTTTTAAAACTGTAACTCACTAATTCACAATTTTCTGTTCTGTACAACGAGTGGTCCTCTAATCATGTCCTTCAACACAGAATATGTTGCATAAGATGCGGATCACCATAGCAAAAGCCTCAGTTTTTTTAGTTATATTTATAATTTTCAGCTAAACTCAGTTGCATATAGTTCTGTTACAGCAATTCTTTGAAAAAGGCACCCACTTACACTTCTTTATTCTTCCATTATATTAATTCTTCTCCTCTCTCTTGAATAAAAATAACTAAGGTAATTTCCTTGAAGTATTTGATCTCATAATAATAATATAATATTTTCGAAGCATAATTTATTTATATTTATATTCGGTTATTCATTTACATTAATGCCGCTTCTCAATTTCGAATTTTTTTTCCCTGATAAATCTGATATTCCTTTTATTAATATTAATGGATTCCGATTACGGATCATAAAATATTTGTCGTATAAATAACATTTACAAAGAAAACAACTTCTGCTATTTCTCAAACTTAGTTTTCTTATTCTAAGAGACATTTATTGATCCAAAGAGCCGACTATTATCGCAAGCCTAAAAATTCCTCTTCCGCCATTTTCTTTAAACCAAAAAAAAGTTATTTAATAAGATAATGGAAGCTTTTTATTGTGTTTGCAAACGCTGCGATAAATGTCTTGTCAAAGAAGCATAACGCAAAACCATAAACTGTAAGAACTTAATTTTCCCGATTTCCACAACGGAACGAATGACCTGATCACGACGGTTACAGTGAGGGGGAAACGCCATTAACTGTCTTTTCCACGATCGTAGCACGAGTCTCATATACCAAGTATTGATGATCCGCTTCATTAGTCCTCTGAGAGATGGCAACGATGCAGATGGTCTCCAGTTCATGCTTCCCGCCATTTTCAGCTTCGAATAAAATGAAGAGCATCAATCATTTTCAGTGAAAAGATTAAGATTCAGAAATCGATACGGGAAGGTATCGTCATAGCGAAAGAAGAAAAGCCGTAAGGGGAGGAAGACATTATTTAGTGTCTTCCAGGAAGCTAGTGCGGAACGCATTAATTTTGCTTAGGAACGTCGCTAGTGAAAATGTCATTTTTAGGGTTAGCGTTCTGTCGATTCAGAAGAAGGTGGCTTACTGGGATACAGGCCTTGGGACTTCTTAGTGCCTCCCACCCCCCTTTTCTTATTCCCTTTCGCTGATTCGAAAGGATAAGAACTGAACTGCAAGGTGTCCTTTATACATAGGATATATCCGTTATTGAGTATTTTTTCTTTCCTTTTTTTGTCCTGTACTGGCTTCATGAAAAAATTGAAAACCACATTTCTTGCATTGGGAATTTCGAAAGATGAATACCATAAAAATGCATTCGTAGATTAAAGATACATTATATTCTATAGATTCGTATCGAGTATCTTAAAAGTTACATTTCTATAAGAGATTTATAGGGTTGCTGCCTTTAATATTCTAGATGTATCCTTTCTTTTCAATACAGACAAGATATTTAAAAATAAAGTAGCTACTTCAGAAGTTAAAAGAAATACATGGTTAATATTTCAATTCACCTATAATTAAATTGAAACTAGCTCCCTGAAATTTGCTGTTGTGCGTTAACATGAATGCAGGAGTATAGTACTTCAGATATGAAGTTGTTATTTAGATTCCTTATAAAAAGTCCACCTGTTGCAATGGTTCTCATGACACGACTTCCGGAAAATTTCCGATCATGACCCCTAGAACCCCAAACCACCCCTTGTTCAAAACTTTTATATTTGTATAACGCTTTGCTCATGTTGTCTTTTGAGCATCTGTGATATGTCCTGTGTGTGTCTCACCCTATCTTGTGAGATTTTTACCGTCGAGGGATATATTGAAAGGACTGTGAAAATACCTGCCGAGTTCGTAGATGGATTATTAAATTTAGACGGGATGAAATTTTCATTTCCCGTTAATTTCCTTACAGTTGAAGATAGAAAGAAAATTCAAATTAGGCGAATCATTGCCTAATCACAACGAAAATCTTTTGTATTGAAGCATTTTTGATAGCTACTATTGGTAAGCAGTTATGAACTGAAATGTAATTTCCCTCCCCCTCTTAGATTGCATTTTACCCTATGCAAGTGGGACTTGTTAGAAAGTTCTGATCAATTGCATTCTCCCCCACCCTCTTTCATCTTCATAGCTCCAATCATTATGAAGTTAGAGTACGAAGTATTCTTTTCCTTATATCTCTTTAGTGATACGAAGTCAGAAGAAACACACTTGTGCTATTTTAGGAATTTAATGAAAACGACACACAATTTAAGACGGCACACACCTTTAAAAGATAAGAACACATTTAAGAGACAAGAGTAAAAAAGATAAAACGCAAGAATCAGGAGGGCGGCCACTGCCCTGTACATGTGAAATCGTTCAGGCGTAAATTCCGTCGCTCGCCATCGCACTTCTTCCCTGTATGTGTTTCGCACGGCAATGTCTGCCGCTTTTAAGTGCAAGATCATGTGACGTGACGTCAGCTGGTAGAGAGGAAAGTGTACGAGCGCCTCCTGCCGAGATACTACATATATATATATATATATATATATATATATATATATATATATATATATAAACAAACTTAGAAACACAAGACAAAAACTCAATGACAAAAAGAAACAATGGCAAAAAATAGATAAAAACCAAAATAAAATTGAAAAATATCATAGCGAGCCGCTCGTCAAGAAGGGAAGCTCGCTCATGATATTAATTTGTGCTTTTTTCTGCTAACGACAAACGAAATCCGTTAAAAAATGCGGCCAACCCCTCAAAAAGCACAAGACAATTAAAATGGAAGAATTCTTGAATAAAAGATAAATACATTTAAGAAGATTTAAAAAGAATCGAAAGCAAAAAATCCGATTACAAAAGAACTAGAATAAAATAAATAAAATAGCAGTACACACAAAAAAATAATAAAATAAAAGCGGAATACGCTTACCATGGCCAGGAAAAAAACAGCGTGTCCGTGAGGACCACGAGGAGAATGGACGCCAAACCGGTTATTGCTGTTGCCAAACAAGGAAGAGAAGGAGAAAAGGGTTTGTCAGTAGCTCCGGAATCACTGCTAGAGATATCGTCGCACAAAGTTTTCCGCCCGAGTTCGTAGATGAGCTATTCAGCTCAAAGGGGAGTGGAAATTGTGGGGGGTGAATTTTTAATTTCCCCATAATTCCTTTCCAATTGAAGATAGCAAGAAAATTCAAATTAGGCTAAATATAGCCTTATCGTAACGAACAATTTTTGTATTTAAACTGTTTTGATAGCTGTAATTGCTTTGAAGTTATGAGCTGAAATGTGTTTTCCTCACCCCACTCAAATTAAAATTGCCTTTTAACCTATGAATGTTACACCTTGTTTGAAAGCTCTCGCCATTTTCAGTCTCTTCCACCCTCTTTCATTTTGCAGCTCCAACCATAATGAAAATAGTGAACGAAATGTTCTTTTCCTTATATCTCCAAGCAAAAGGAATATACCTTTGCCTTCCGGCTTGCCGAATGGGATTTTTATTTTATTCATATTACGCGTACTAGTTTGCTAATTTTTAAAATAATAAAAAGAGTTTTGTAAAATGTACTTGTATTGTCGTATTAAAAGGTAAAAAAAAAATTGATTCTAAGTATTTTCTACTCACTAGTTTTTAATTTATAATTGATCGTGTAGCTGCAAAAGTGGCTATCTCCACTTTTCAAGAAAAAACTTTGAAAGATTATAAGTCCATTCTCACCATCATAAATTGCGTACTAGAACACATTGCCTAAACGCTTCGAATGCCATACAGTTTATTTTTTAAATTTCATTTTGACTAGATGCGACAGAAAATCCAATTTTCTCAAAATAATTCTTATTTGGAGATGGCGACTTTTGCAGCTACACGTAACAATCCATTAAAATGGATTTTATGGAATCTTGAAATCTATTTTTCTCTAATTCACTACAAGGCGGCACCATTCCTATGAAATCATTCCAATGCTGATTAAATAAATCAATTCACTGAAAATTAAGTTCTCCAAATACTAAGAGAGTGTATTGTCATCGAGAATACGTAGGTGTACTAGCACATCAAGGAAATTAGTGAAAAAATCGATGGCAAAATTTCATTTTCACAAACATGAAACAAGTGAAATAAAGGAGTAAGAAAATACATCGTTAATATTTGAATTCACTTAATCGTATATCACACGGACAGCTTATCGTGGTCTGTTTCCGTGGACACGAGGGTAATGCCACTCGCCAAAACAGTTTGTAGCACATGACGCATTGAGATAACCGATCAGATAGGATTTCGGTATCGTGGAAGGCGAACGACGTCACCGTCAAAGTCGCACCGGATTGGTTTGAATTTCCGTTGCTGAGGATTTTCCGTCACCATCGTGTGCACTTTCAAGCCAGTTGAATACCATCCACGATTTCCGTCATCTTGTCTGACCGGTCACGTGCTACAAATTTTTTGACGTGTGGCATTACCCTTGTGCCCGTGGAAACAGACCAGTATAAGCTGTCCGTGCGATATACGCTTTAGAATTAAATTTTTTTGTTATTGTTGAAATAGTTTATTGCAGATTTCTGATTTTTTGCAGAGGGCCAGATTTCTCTCAGGGCCAACCAAGGCCGTGTCCTAGGGCGTCTGACGGAAGCGTTTTCCTTTGTGTAATTTGGAATAGAGTAACGGTACAGGAAAGAGGTGTATTTTTTCACCTGCGGGCTCCTGGAGGCCGTTGGGCCTTCAGGGTGCTTGCCCCTGCTTTTATACTGTTGGTTCCCATAAAAATGGCAAAAGGTGACCATCAAGAATTTTTTCCATGTCCTTCTGCAAGTAAAAAAATATCATTGAATATCGAGCCTGTTAATTGGAACGAGTTTGAACTGCAGCGGTGTGTGTTCGCATTTGGAATAATGGCTGTCGAATTCCATTTCAACTCTTCTTAATAATTACTGAACGAATGGGCTGTGGATTTAGTACGTTCCAACAATCTGTAGATACAGTGAACTTAATAGCAAGCTGAAGTTAACCGATCTCAGTTATTGGATAGATCTACTCAAACTACCATGCACAGCAATACAATAATAATTGAACAGCCTGTTCCTCGCAGTGTTCTTTGTCGTGATGAATGCGAAAGTGAAGGAAGTTGTATGCTTCAATTACGAAGCTGAATCACCTATAAATAGTGTAAAAGATTGTACCTGATCCATCGAATGTGCATGAAAAAAAAGGTGCTTCAGTGTTTGGCTTCATCTTTAAAGTTAATGCCAAAAATAATTTTTGAAAGCAAGTCCTTTCTTTGAGTTGATTTCTATGCAAGTGTGAATACGGAATCGTACATCATGTGTCTTTAATAAGTTTTCACGAACAAAGTGCGCACTGTGCATTGTCTACATATATCAATTTTTCAATGGAAGCAAAAATGTTTCTTGGATTTAAGTATTTTTGTTTTCAGTATCTCTTTATTATATGGAGCCTGCAGCCTTTTTTCTGTTATGATGCGTAGCTACATTATCATTTGTATTTGTATATTGATTGTTATGTGCATCCTAATTACTATTAATTCATATAACATGGCAGTAATACTTAATTTAAACATATATTAAATAAAAAATATTTTAAATTTATAACTTGATTTCTGTTTCAATTTTCTTTAATTATTTTTACAACGCAATGATATTATGCTTTTAGATAATTTCTTTAGCGGCCAAGTATTTTCAGGTGTCACAAAAGGTAGGTGCATAATTAAGGTGCAGCTAAAAATTGTATTATTATTTGTATGTTTAACTTTCAGCACCCAATATTCATATTATAACTGATATATTAAACTAATTTTATCAATAGGGCACCAATCTAGCATTAATGTTTTTTAATTAACATCCCAAGCACCAACACATATGTATGTTGACTGCTGCGCTCCAGACTGGGGAGGCATGGCTAATGAGTAGTCGCAACATGCACTTGTAGAGAACTAGTCTATTCCCTCGCGAGAGTTTCGAGTTTTTCCCAATTAGTGGGTATAAGATCGCTTTTGCTTTTTTGAGGTTGCTTTTATGTTAGTTATGTGCCTTTTGAATGTGAGTTGTTTATCCAAGGTACTTGGTTTCGCTACACTATGGAATAGTTCGTCGGAATAGTTTGGGGGGGGGAGGCAATCTTCTAGCTCTAGTGAAATAAATTACCTGGCATTTATCAACTTTAATTTTGATTTTCCAGCGAATTAACCACTTCTCCAGTTCGGCCAGGTGGTTGTTCAGGTTTGTAACCTTGGTGTGTGTCTCTCTGGATCTATACACATGATCGCAGTGTCATCGGTGAATAGGCATAATTGCGTATTTGGCATTTGACAGATGTCATTTATGAAAATATTGAAGCAGTGAGAGCCAAGTCTCGACCCTTGGACCACTCCTGCTTCCGTCATCCTGGGGGGTGGAGAGTTCTTTTCCCACTCTGACCATGAAATTTCCATTTTTAAGGTATGATTGTATGAGAAGTATGAGTTGTTTTGATATTTTTAATTTATGCATTTTGTAGATTAAGCTGTCGATCCACACTCTGTCAAATGCCTCGGCAATGTCGATGAACACTGCGGCCGTGTCAGAGTAGTTAAGGAAGCCTTCTCGGATGTGTTCAGTCATTCTGATCAGCTGCTCAGTTGTAGACAAACCTTTCCTGAAGCCGAACTGGAAAGGGATAAGTTTGTTTTCTGTTTCCGCTTCTAGGCGGCTTAGAATGATAGACTCCGCTAGTTTGCTCAACGAGGACAAAAGGCTAATTGGGCGGTAGCTGTCTGGGGCTTGGGCGTTTTCCCCTTGTTTATAGGTTGGACCTACCACCGCCGTTTTCCAGCTCTTAGGGAAATAACTAAATTTAAAAATGCAATTGATAAGGAATGATATCCTGAGAATTATTCTAATGGGAAAATTTTTAATCATCTGGTTGGTGATTAGATCTTTACCAGGGCATTTTTTGCCTTTTAATTTCCCAATAGCCTCAGCGACCTTTGCCGGAGAGCAGGGCTTCATTTTGTTAATCGCCGGTTTCCTATTTAAGATCTCAATTCGTCTGTCTACGATAAACTCCGTGGGGGGATAGGTTATTGTTTTGGAACTGCAATGCGAGACTATCAACGATTGCCTCGGCTTTCTCGACATCTTTGTACGTTACACGACTGTCAGTAATGAGGGGAGGGCATTTTACTTCTGCTATTCGTATATGAATTAACGAGCCTCCAGAGTGTATCCTCACCTGGTTCAATCCTAGCGAAGAAGTTCGTAAATTTTTTCTCATTAAAGTCTTTGTACAGTTTCCTGAGGTGTACCTGTGTTGTATTTAATCTATTATTGTCTGCGGGGTGCTTGGTTCTCAGCCAAATTTTCTTAGATATATGGAAAAGAACATTTCAACCATTGTTTCCGCAAAGATTAGAGCTGCAAGAATGAAAGAGGGTGGAAGAGACTGAAAATGACGAAAGCTATCAAACAAGGGGTAACAAGCATAGGTTGAAAGGTACTTTAAGTTAGGGGAGAGAGGAGAGGAAGGAAGGGAAAATCACTTTTCAGCTCATAACTTTTAAGCAATTGCAGCTATCGAAGAAGTTTAAATGCAAAACTTGTTCGTTATCACAAGGTCTAGTATGATAATTCGCCTACTTCTGATTTTCTATCTTTTTCAATTGTAAAAGATTTTTGGGGAAATGAAATTTCAAACATCCACCTTTTCCATCCCTTTCAACTGCATAGCCCATCTACAAACTCGACAGAGACTTTCACTATCCTTAAAACATATCCCAAGCCGGTTAAAATCAAATAAAAATTACTCCAGTTATCATGTTCAGAACATAATATATATATATATATATATATATTATTATAAAAGGTTAAATTTACAGTTCATTTTTTAATGATGTTTATTATAGTATTAATAGCCAAATTTAGAAATAACATTTTCAATTTAAAAGCGCAACTATCTTTAGGATAATGCTCAAGTCATAACAATAATTAGGACTATTGAACTGGCATGCTTTAAGTTATATACTTTCTCGTTTGTAATCTTGAAAGATTTTGGAGATTTATTCCCCAACTTTTTTGTTCTTCCAACAATTGGCTTTCGCAGAGGGTTGGCGCCACAAATCAAGATTAATGCGACAAATATCGGCTCCCAAGAACGATTGGCATTTGATTGTTGGAATTCCAATTGTGGGTTGTCTTTTTCATAGTAGTAATAGCATATAATCAAATTACCTTTTGTATTTCATTTGTATGATTATTTCTAAGGTAATTTTATTTTAATTTTTAGATTAATATATGTATATATTGAAAATATAACAAATGTTTTGATTATTTGAAATATTTAACTTTATATATATATATATATCCCATCGGGGGACACCGCGAGTTCGAGGAGGAGAGGCTGCCGTATAAGTAAGCAGACTGTCGTCAACCCGTTTGCACAAAAATGGTGGGGTGGCTCTTTGGGCCCACTTCTGATGACAGGTCGTACCCCGGTGAAACGGGGGGTTGCTGCATGAGCCGCTCGTAATAGGAGCTATTATGCAGGCACCACAGTGCCTGACTGCGGCGGCCGGTAATTCAGTTGTTACCCGGATGCTTAGGCAGGGAGGGGTGATGTTCCTTTGGTCTATATCTATAATATAAAACAGAAAATACATGTATCCGTCTGTCGGTCACAAGAACTCCTCCTAAACGGTGAACCGTAGCGACATGAAATTTGCACGCGACATTCTAGAGAACGTTTCTAGGGCAACGGTGCTATTTTCAACTTTCAGAGTTAATTAGTTCTTAAGATATTTAATTAAATAAAAATTAGCTGCTGTTAAGCCTAATGCTTAGACGTTTTTCGCCAATAACTTCTGAAATATTTATTAGACAACAATTATTTTTATGCCATTTTAAAGAGCAGGAAATTATCTTTTCAATGATATTAATTCCATTGCGATGAAGTGTTTTCTCTGATTGTTATTGAGGTTTAAAAAAAACTTTTAAAGCAATTTCTAACAATACTTTTTATTCTTATAGAAATAAGTTCAAGCCAAATTACTGTTTCGCGCGCGGGCTTTTACCAGTGTTAAACATAATATAAGAAAATATTGTTTTCTTTGAGCATAAACAACAAAGTAGACTTTTCACTTCCGGTTGTTGTAGAATTTACAACTTTTAACACGGTTACACAGTGATCAAATGGCGTGCTATTTTCAACTTTCAGAGTTAATTAGTTCTTAAGATATTTAATTAAATAACGAAAATTAGCCGCTGTTAAGCCTAATGCTTAGATGTTTTTTGCCAATAACTTCTGAAATATTTATTAGACAACATTTATTTTTATGTCATTTTAAAGAGCAGGAAATTATCTTTTCAATGATACTAATTCCATTGCGATAAAGTGTTTTATCTGATTGTTATTGAGGTTTAAAAAATATATTTAACGCAATTTCTAAAAATAATTTTATTCTTATAGAAATAAATTTAAGCCAATTTACTGTTTCGCGCGCGGGCTTTTGCCAGTATTAAAGTTAATATACGAAATTGCTTTCTTTGAGCATAGACAACAAAGGAGACTTTACACTTCCGGTTTCCTGTTGTCGTAGCATTTACAGCTTTTAATACGGTTACACAGTGATCCAATGACGTTAGTGAATTATTCTCTCGATGTTTTGTTTAATTTTCACAAATTTTTAACTGATCCTAATGAGTGTGTGCTAAGCATTCAAGGCTACTTAGTCCAGTTCCTATCGTAGGAAGAGGAAAAAGCGAAGGTGAAAAAAGATGTATTGATGGTCTATCTGTCGCAAGAACTCCTAATAAACGGTGAATAGTCTTGATATGAAATTTGCACACGCCATTCTGAGGTCCGTTCCTAGATTAATTCTGCCTTTTCAAACTTTCAAAAATTACTTTCTAAGATATTTAATGAAATAACGAAAATTAAGCCAATTATCGGCGTTTTATCTCAGTTTTTCGCAAAATAATTTCAGAAAAATATATTGCACGTAGATTATTTACATACCATCCCAAAGAGCAGAAAATTATCCTTTTAATGATTTCAATTTAAATGTCACGAGTTTTTTTCCCTTAATTTAATAAACATTTCAAATTTATTTCATACACAATTTGAAGCAATGCTTTCTGTTATTGTAATTAAATTCAAACCATTGATCGTTTTATCAAATCCTTCATTCCGGTATTTTCACCATAGTGAAAGTTATGATAAAGATATTGTTTGAATGTTAACAGAAAGGCAGAAATTTTATTTAGCTTTTATTTCATAGCATATACCTATTTCAGTATGTTTGCACCACAACACAATGATGTTAATTACTCTCTTTCCGCTATGCTCCATTTAATTTTACAAATTTTTAATGGTCGTAATGAGTGTGTAAAATCCCTCAAGATTGTTGAGCCCACTTCCTACAGGAGGGAGAGGTCCTAAGGAGAAAAAGAAAGAACACTATGCGGTTTTTTTTTCGGTCAGTGACAAAAACACTAAAGACAAGAGAATTGTACTCCGGATAATGGCAAAAAATACAGGATATGAAAGAGTTTCTGCTGTTGCCGTAGCAATGATGGGGAGGGGAAAATGGAGTACCAATAACTACGAGATTCTTGAACATATTTTTACCCCGAGCAACGCCGGGCATATCAGCTAGTATATATATATATATCACGGACACGCTATTTTTTTCTGGCAATGGTAAGCGTATTTCGCTTTTATTTTATTATTTTTGTGCATACTACTATTTTAATTATTTTATTCTAGGTCTTTTGTTTTCGGATTTTTTGCTTTCTATTCTTTTTAAATCATCTTACATGTATTTATCTTTTATTCAAGAATTCTTCCATTTTAATTGTCTTGTGCTTTTTGAGGGGATGGCGGCATTTTTTAACGGATTTCTTTTGTCGTTAGCAGAAAAAAGCACAAATTAATATCATGAGTGAGCTTCCCTTCCTGACGAGCGGCTCGCTGTAGTATTTTTCAATTTTATTTTGGTTTTTATAAATTTTTGGCCATTGTGTCTTGATTGTTTTTGAGTTTTTGTCTTGTGTTTCTAAGTTTGTTTTGATATATATATATATGTATATCTTATATATATATATACGATAAAAATATGTAATACGACAATATATTGCACTAAAAACAATAAATACATCATTCAATAAAATACCCATACTTATTCATTAAACATTAAATAATCAGTGTCTCTACCTATCCTTACCAGAATTCCACATTTTTAATATAAACCGCCACTTAGCTTGACATCACAGATTGCCAAAACTAGATTTCCAATTATGAAGCAGCATAATTGACCAAATAATATAATTAATTGTGATATTAAAGAATTAGTAAGATGCCTATATTAAATATTTCAAAACCAGTTAAAAATGTAATACAATTATTTATTTAAATATTATATTTGAAAATTGGTAAAACTGTCTATTAATAAGGAATATTTCAATTTAAAAATCCTGGCTATGTAATAAATCTGAAACCAATAAATCAATAACCAAATAGAATAATATTACACATTACAAGTAGAATATGAAAAAACACAAACCTATCATCAAAGAAATAATAATATTCCATTAAATACCAATATGAATGTTTTTTTCTAAATGACCTAAATATTTCTTATCTATATAAACTCTTAAAAAAACTTTTTGGCATTCCATAAACCATTGAAAAACAATAAAAAAATTTTATGTTCTTAATTATATTATCATTGTCTGATACAAAATTATTATTTCTAATTATATAATTTTTCACTAAATTCTTGAAGACAGAAATGCTAAGATTACTATCCCAATAAGGAAATTTATTAATTTGAAAATTAAATGCATTTCTTTTATCAAAAATATCTTTTACTATTTTATTATCTATAATTTTTATATCTAGATCTTGAAATTCTGCAGCTAATTCATTGTTATTAGTTTTTATAAGTTTTAAATAATCAGGATAGAAATTAATATGTGGCTTAATGTCTATTTCTTTATCGAATAATATTTAATCATCTATATAACGGAAAAATATACTATGGCTATAATTAGTAAAATCTTTCTCATAGTAGTGTAGGTAAATATTTGCTAAACTATTGCTAGCTGGACCTCCTTGAGGTAATCCTTCAATTTGATGGAAAATCTTATTATCAGAAAAGATATAATTTTCTTTTCGAACAAGATTAATAAGTTAAAGTTTATATATATGTATAAACTTTTAAACGATGGGTGGTTTTGGGTTCTAGGGGTCATGATCGGTGAAGATCTAGAGAAATTTTTCGGAAGTAGTGTCATGAGAACTATTGGAATAGGTATAGGTAGGTTCCTATAAGGAATCTGCCTAATAAAATAAACTGAAATTCCAATAAAGTAGTGCCGATCAGAAAGAGCGAAAAGTAAACTCTTTTCTCAAGTTGAACATTGAGCATCATCAATGCTTCATAAGGAGCCTTCTATTGCCCAATTATCTCAAGAACTTTTTGACATATTAAGTGGGACAAAAGTGTCTTAATCTAATTTTCCAGTTATCATACACTTCAGGATAGAAAAATAAAACTTTAAAAAATACATAAAGCCGACAGAGACATATTATTCTAGAATATATCGATCCTCATTCATAGAAAATTAAGAACAGTCAAAATAACTGAAGTTTATTCATGTCACTCAATCTTAAAATACTGGCTTCGTGGAGGAAATTAAATTTATCGATTATGAAACATTGTAGCACTTAAAAAATTACGATCTTTTCATTGATTGCTGGCTCTGCAGTTGAATTCACGTTCCACTATATTTAGTTGGTTATTATTATACTAAATAATTTGATCCAAAATTGCGCTTTTTACTAAAAAGATGATGCCGCATTGTTAAAGGAAGAAACACAGTTCTTGAATGAAAATCTGGTTTCCAGGTAATTTGTCTATTTTATATCGTGGTTCGGTAATTTTTGTCTCATCTACAGTAATTTCCCTTCACGTTGATTTTTAATCAATTCTACTTAGCCCTTTAATAGGCATTTTTTTTCTAGTAGTGTTATAATAAAATAACTTTTGGAGTGAAATTAATTTAGAAAAGAAATTCATTTAGCATATTGAATGGTATTACTTTTTTGTTTATTAATTAAATTAATTAATAATTAATTACCTAGTGAAGAGATTTCGTTAAGGTTTCAGATAAGAAATAGGAACATCTAGGCCTTTTTTCCTTCTAAAACTTTGGCTAGAAATTACCCCAACCTTAAAAATTGCATTTAAAAAACCATGAATTTGATGGAAAGTATACTTTCTGAGACCTTTGAAAGAGTGAAAGTTGCAATTTCTTGTACTGAAATTTAATTTTTAATGAATTTTTTGTCAAACATATAGAACTTTGTTCCCAATATTATTTTTTAAATAATTTATTACCCCAAGAAAGAAAAGCTTTCAAAATTAAGAAACAATAGCTCTATTTTCTTCCTTTCTTCCACTTTTTTTAATAGAGAGAGAAATAATATATTTTGTACGAAGGGGAAGTATTATAATCGTAAACCAATTCGATCACTATATTTGAAGAATCTCCTCATTTTAGCCTTCTTTGAGATAGAAAAATGAAGTTTGGAATCATGTATATTGTAAGGTCTTAGCCCAGTTTTACCGGGGTCTGATTAGAGATCAACAGACACAGAATTACAGCACATAAAGATTTAATAAAACTTCTTGAGTAATGCCCTATGTACAGGTCATAATTACAAATGATTTGTACATTCAAGAATACAGAATAACAAGTCACGGATATGTATCGCGAGAGTCAATTATAAACCTAACTTGACTTAGTCGAAGTTACCAAGGTGAGTTTACTCGCGATGCAACTGATAATCAGTTGAGGAACTATGAGAGTTCAGCAAATTGTAACAATTCAGGCGAGTTACGTAAATACTGAGGACCAGTAGATGAAATTGAGGTTTATCGAAAGCTCAATCGATTTCAGTAATCCACCACAGGGATTAAGACAGCCAGGCCCTGACTAAAGGTTTACTCAGAATGAGTAAGAGATGCCGGAGTCGGTATTTGACAGCGAGGTTATGCAAAACGCCCGCTAAATTCCAGCGATCCACCAAAGAGATTCTAGTATTCAATTCCACATCTCACCAAAGGAGCTAGCCTAGGCAAGGATTTGGCTAAATCACGGGGTCAATAAACGCCCGTTTCATCAAAGCTCAGATTCCGCAAACCAACGCCACGGAGTAGCACCCCATGTATTTACTTCTTAGCTATCGTCTCCCTCTTCTCCGATCGTCTTCCCTTCTTAAACACCTACCCTCAGATCACAGAGGAGTGGCCGAAGAATTAATTCGTAGTGATTTGTCAAACAGCTGGACAAATCATTCAACCGCAGTCGTGTACCTTCCTGCAGGCTATCATTGGAGCGGTCATTTCTTAACTGCCCGTCTCCACTTGTGGGGTCTTACACAGACGATACCGCGAACTCTCCCCTGAATCCCTCTGGGTTTGCGTAACACCGACCGTTTTCACGACCAGTTTTATGACTCTTACGCTTTCTCTCAGATGCCCTAGGGTTTTCTTGTGTGGTCCGTTGTCGTGGGAACGAGGGAAGGGGAAACTTCACAACTTCTGTCTATCCATGAATGCGATAAATTAACGAAATAAGGTAGATGAATAAGATTTGGCATGCGGGCTTTACACAAAATCTATAGTTTTACATAAAATATTTTATGTAATCTATTGTTACGAAACCTGTATTTCCGCTTCCCTGCCATATTAGTCTTATGGTTTGAAAGATGCGTTTACAGAGATTCTTAATGGTTGCCAGACCTAAGACCCCCGATATTGGCGACCATTTCGCGGCAAAAATGAAGGTGCTAGAAAATTCAAGAATTATGGTCCTATCTGTTATTGGACCCGAAATCTGGATTCTCCTGTTGCATTCCATGTGACGTCACGCCCTGTAGAAAGACTATAAATACAGGAGGAAGTCAAACGAGTGAATAATTTATTTAGAGTTCTCTTTGCAGTGCGAATCGGTCAGCTGTTAGATGCTGAGTGCTATTGATAATGTTGTTACTGTTATTATTATTGATTTGCTGTCTGCGTGTGTTGCTAACTTGTTCAAGTGCTATTTTTCTTGTTACTTGTACTTCGTATTTTCTGGAATATTCGTGGAATAAAGCGTCGTTCTCCATTTTCTTGATTCTTGGGCTGCTTTCACCGTAAACCCACCGGACGATTTTTGTAACGCTATCAAAGAGAAGTCTGTTTGTCTGCTCATATGTGAACATTTTAAACATGATAACTCAAAAAGGAAATTAGCTAGATTGATGAAATTTGGATTATGGTCTGATCTTTAGAATTGAAAATAGTTATCAAATTTCAGTGACCACATCCGACAAAAGGTTGACTGTCAATCCTTCTTTCTTCCAACTGTGTGAGTAAATCTACATGAAGTTTGAATGAATCTGTTCTGTATTCTATGGATGAATCGATTCAGTATTCAATGAATGAATTTATTCAGTGATCTAGGAATGAATCGATTCAGTAATCTAAGAATGAATCGATTCAGTAATCTAGGAAAGAATCGATTCAGTAATCTAGGAATGAATCGATTCAATAATCAATGAATGAATCGATTCCGTGATCCATGAATGAATCGATTCAGTGATCTAGGAATGAATCGATTCAGTAATCTATGAATGAATCGATTCAGTAATTTATGAATGAATCGATTCAGTAATCTATGAATGAATCTATTTAGTGATCTAGGTTTGATTCAATTAAGTAATCTATGAATGAATCTATTAAGTAATCTATAAATGAATCTATTCTGAATGTAAGAAGCTAGAGGGATGAATTCCAGTATTGATCTCTACACCTAATTTTAGATCAACTCCATCAAAGGATTAACTGTCTATTTGTGTTTATGTGAAAACTTAAAAATGTTTGTATGTGAATATTTGTGTTAACTTTGAAACGGAACATAGATGTAAGCTAGATAGTTGAAATTTATTATCTTATCATTACACCGGAATTGCAGGTCTCTATCACATTCGGGATTCAATCGGTCGAAGGAAGTGGTCTGAATTTCACTTCTGATTATTTTCACTATACGACGAAGCTGAACACAAAATGGGCCATATTGTGGAATTATACGAAAAAGTCAAGGAGAGAACACTTCTTTTAGTTAGAAGTATAATTGATAGTATATGTTTATTTATTTTTAAATTCATGACTAAACATCTTGCATAAAATTGTTCTTCTCATGTAGATAACTAATAATAATTTCCTAAAATTATGCGGAAGCTCATAATTTTCCACTTTAGTGTTCGGAATGAAATCTTGATAGTAATGAAAAATGAAATAGGATATATGTCCTTATTCAAAACATTTAAGCCATTTCAGGAACTTTGCATATAATATTGGCAATTTATCCTGTTATTTATAATGATTCTTGGAAAAAATCACTAAATATCAAAAAATTAGACATGGACTGCCCTAATTTACAGTGATTTATTTTCGTAGCGTCTGTATCCTATCATTCATTCTAACTGGTTTCAGCAGATTGAGAAATATTTTA